>APFE030315190.1:57970-99888 GCA_000404065.3 Pinus taeda
AATTCCACCAGCTCAAAACTCAACCGCTTTTGATCTAAAATTCGTGAGAACAAAGTATTTCTCGTACAGAGATTGACTGTATGGGAATTCACCGGATATCTCACCTTCCAAAAGAAGGATGAATGCAAAGGCTACCTGGCCTGATTACAGACTCTTCCTGAAGAAATAAAATGTAAACACTTTCTGAATAATAGATCCGATGATCAACTTCGCTCCGATATCATGTAGAACCTGTTCTACAAATCAGAGAGCTTCAATACCATGTAGAAACTTTGAATCATATGACCTTTATTCACAGAGATTATCATGATTATACACTATTTTCAGAATGCATGCATAATACATAACCTCCTCTACGTTGATCATCAATTTTGTGGAATTAAGAAACAATCGCATGCGCACATTGAAACATCAATCACACATATCAACATAGTATATCACGGGGAAAGCATATAGCTAGAAACCCCCAACTATCTATATATTATATTAATTGAGAACATGTAACAATACATAGTACAATACTCCTCACAAGTACTCAGTACTATCTCCACCTGTTACACTCAAACTAGCTCAGATCTGAATCAATCACAGGTTCAAATCTCCTCTGCTGCTTGCCTGCCTCTACTGCGCAATCCCTGTTGAGAATAGATGAGAATGGCTGATCCAAACTCGTATTTCCCTTGTGTTGCACTACGTAATCCTCATTGGCAATCTCAATCCACTGATTGTGATCTCATGCACAGTTATAGTCACAACTGATAGTAGTCTCACCCTTTCACCCACCTCTAACACTTGTCTCCACTGAACTGTCCATGCACTGAGTTAATTGATGTATGCTTTAGTTGATTTATGAGTTAATAATTAGTGAATTAATTAATAATTAATTCACATCACTCATCACTAGTGTATTTGTCAGTTAGACTAAATACAACTAGTTCAACTAAGTCAAACTGAACACCACTCCATCAACTCCTCAATCAACTCCACCAAACTCAATCACTTGAGTTCTAACTAAAGTACATCATGCAATAGCTCAACTAACTCAATCACTTGAGTTCTAACTAAAGTACATCATGCATTGTTCCCAAGACCTTATGATTAACCAATTTCAGAATTAAAAATACTTGAAAATAGGTGTATGCTTGTGTTTGTTTTTGGACTGTTCAAGTGCTTATGTACGTTTGTTTATGCTGATATTTAAACACACATAACAGTAAATGAAGCAACAAATCAGTAAATACATAAGGCAACAATATAATTAGGAGTTCACCTAAACCTCTTGGGCCACGTCTCCATGAGCTCTAGTCAACTCAACTAGGCTCTCTAGGATTATGGCATAAATTCTTTTACAAGCTCCATGCTCAACTCCATAGGTTTACAAACATGACTCTATGGGTTTAGAATACCATCTTATCCCGCTGGCTGTCTATACTCTACAGACAAATCTAGGCTTTCCTGGACCAGACTCCTTCAATAAGCGCACTGAGCTATCTTGAGCTCTAGCTTGCACTAAATCCCTCAGAATTATTTCAACTATCTCTGGAACACCTTCTTCTATCTTCAGCACACTTTGGACACTAGCAACAGTTGGATCATTTGATCTCTTTTCTGTTCTCTTGGTTCTCGCTCTGGCTCTGGCTCTGGCTCTTTGGCTTTGGCTCTGGCTCTGGGCTCTCTGGCTTTGTCTCTTTGAGCTAATAGTGGATCACTCGACCTCCAAGTGACTCTCAGCAACTTTCAACTCTCTCTGGTTTCACTCGACCTCCAAGTGACTCCAAAAACTCTTCGCACTACCTCTCAATCATGCTCTCTAGCTTTTGTGAGGCCTCCTTTCGGCTCTGCGACTTCCTGTCAGTTTCTCTATGTATAATCATCCCTCTGCGGCTTCCTCTGTTCCCTATGGCTCTGCATTTGGCCCCTCTGGCTCTGTGGTTCTATGGCTCTCTGCGTATAACACATTCCTACATCATTGTCACAAATTCCCGCTTACAGCGTGGCAAGGAGAATGGGAGATGTTACAAAAAAAATACATAGACAGCCTTTCTTCGGGCAAATTCTCGAAAACGGAACAATATTCCAATACACATAGATATTCATGAAAACAGAGAAAAATTTGACCGAAATCCTTAAGACAAACTTCAAAGGAATATCAACCCGCATCTATAACATTTTCGGGTCCGTGCTCTTATCGCATATTGCTATCGCATGACGAAATGCTTAAAAACCCATGAATTGATCAATACATGGAAAAACACAGAAATCCCATGTTTGAACGCAAATCCAGACTTCAAACAATATGAAATCGCATTTATATTCCCATCAGGTCCACCTTTGGTCGCAATATTGCAATCGCATTGTCGCATGGTCAAAAACCCAAATACACGGGAATACATTGAAAACCCGAAAATCCGAACTTCAAATAATATGAAATCACTCCATAAATCTCATTAGGTCCAGCCTTTATCGCATGTCGCAATCGCATGTCGTGATGGTCCTTGTATCGGGGATTCTTCGATCGCTGATCGCCGATATCGCCGATCGGCTCATCGGAACATCAACATATCGCAATATCGCTTGTTGGCGGTTGCATGTGCATTGGGATTTGTATTGTTGCGATCCCGATCGCCGATTGCAGATCGCATTGGCATTTCGCAGTTGCATTGCGCAACGACTTGGGGTTTGGACAACATCCGATGCATTATTCCGATGCGATATACATATATCGCCAATGCGCCGATCCGACTAATCACATTTCGCAATCGGCTCTGCCTGGGTCCGATATTGCGCGAAGACCTACCTCCGATGCGATAAGTCAGAGGTTGAAATCAGGGTTGCCTCCACCTTTACCTTAAGTCATTTTCTTTGGCACATTTGCGATGCGATTTATTGAATGAGCCTTTTAGGCCATTTTTATAAGAAATGCCTCCTTTTCTAAGCATAAGGGGCAATCTTCTTTTTGTGATAACTTCTGCATCCGAAGTCCATTTCAGCCCATTCAAGTTGTAGTAGATTTAGAATGAAAAGATCTATGCAATGGAACTATTTCCAGGAGCAAACCTTGACTTTAATTTTCCTCTGAGAGGAACAGTTTAGACTTAGAAGTCTATTCTAGATCCATTTTGGATCATTTGGCTTCCAAAGGGTTAATATCCATTGCTGAAGAGCCTCAGAATTGGGCCAAAAATCATTAAATCTACAAATGACAGCCTTTGATTTGAGAGAAGAAAAGATAATGTTTACCTATGTGATATTTACATCCATGTCGGGCACATCTCCATTTGTTCAACAATATAGGGACTAGGATTATTTTGGATTTGAGGTCCATTTCTTTTTTGGGGTAGACCGATAGGAAGGGAAGACTTTCCCTTGGCTGCATCCTTGTACGAAAATGATCCATTTTGAGTCCTAGATTTGGGACCTCCACCACACAACCACAAATTCAGAATAATGGACAAAATCTTGTAGATACCATTGTCTTTGATATGTGTACAATCCTGGAGTAAAATCCCTACATATATGTGGTTTTGATACTCAAAAGGAATATACCACTTGTTCTTAATACTTTGTTTTAAGTCATGAATGGTATTTGTAGAATTTAGCCAAAAAATAGATGTCTACCCATGAACAATTTTAATGAAAACCTAGAAAGAAAAAGATTCCCCCCAAGATAGAGGAACAAAAGAATTCATTGAGAGAGGGCATGATTCCATTTTATTTGGTTTTATAGCTCAACAAGAGCCATATTTGTTTTCTTTCATTAACTCTGGCACACCCATTTCAATGCCCACAAAAAATAAGGAGGGTTCTTTTTCATTCATTGATTGTTCAATGACCAAAGCATATTAATCTATACATATAGGGGAACAAAACAATAGTAATAGTACCTACTCCATCCCACACCGCCAAATGCGCTAGCTTGAGTATTCGATGGAAAACCAAGATAAAAATAAAAAGTATTCGTACTTTTGAAACAAAAGCCACCCATTTCGAGACCACACTAGATCTATTGAGCATATGAGTTTGGGATTTCTTTCATTTTGTGGACAATTAACATCTATACAAAGAAACCTAATAGAGGTATACTTTTGAGAGCTAGATCTGTGTTTTTCACGCACTAATTTGAGTGCATCGCCACATAGGGAAGGCCCCAATGCCACATCTTTAAGTCCATGAGATACCTAACCCTAGACCAGTGTAGAGATGGGCATGGCCACGCCACTTGAAAGGGCGTTGAATGTATCCAGGGGGAGAATAAACTTGAAAAAAATACATTTTTTGACCCTAGAACTAGACAAAACTCTAGGAAGCCTCGCCATCCAAACCAATGATTGATACATTGCTTATTAATTTCATAATCATTATGTTTACTACTAGTTTAGTATATAGTAAATTTTCATTTATATGATATGAATAATTTATTAATTACCATAAATTATATAATTCAGAAATAAACATATTATTAAAATTGAATTAAAACATAAAAGAAAATAGAAATATTATATATACGAACAAGCTACATTATGATAAAAGTTAAAATATGATTCAACATCATAACAAGAAAAGGTAATCCATAATTAAAAAATATAATATAGTTTTAATGAACTACAATACACACACACACACACACTAGTTGTTAGACAACTTGGCCCATTGCTTTATGCAGTTGTTTGAATGTGTTGTTCAGGGATATTTATGATTGTGTATTTGCAAGTGTTGGAAACTAGTACATGATAAACATCAACTATGTCATTTTTTGTAAATATTTTAGTGGCCACCGTGTGAAGGTTTGTTCTTTCTATTTCAAATGAATAAATCCATCTATTTTGTCTTCATAAGCAAGGGTTATGTTACTTTTGATATTTAAAATATTTACATTCGTATCTCACGTTCCCTTCAATTTAAATTCATGTATAATAGATAGTGAGTGAATCCACCCAATGCCTATAGTAACACTAGAAAACATATCCAACACCCTAACTTTATCCCCTTCTTAGAGTTTATCAATACATTTTTGCAAAAACAAAAAAATACACATTATATTAAAAAATATGAAAATGTTTCAACAACAATTATGTTCCAATTATATTTAAGATATTCCTCAACACACAAGTAACAAAATCAATCTATAACTCTATCGACAACAACAATCAGGATCATGATCCAACACCCTAACTTTATCCTCTTCTTAGAGTTTATCAATACATTTATGCAGAAATAAAAAAATACACATTATATTAAGATATGAAAAATGTTTCAACAACGATTATATTCTAATTATATTTAGCATATTCCCCAATGCAAAGATAACAAAATCAATCTATGACTCTATAAACAACAACAATTAGGATCATTAGAAACAACTAGGATCAAATTATTAAAAACAACCGGGATCAAATTATGAGAACTGCTCCATCATTAGAAACAACTAGGTTCTATTATGAACTATATAAACTAATGCTTTTGTTAACAATACTCTTAAAGGAAGAGGTGGTAGGAGTGAGCATGGTCTTGTATAAACCAAAATGAAACCTAGAAAAATCGTATGCTTGGGGATTAGGGGTAATGGAAAATAATTAAGCAGAGTTACATGGTTCTTTAGGGACTAATTCTGGCTCACGATCTTTAAGTCTCCAACATTAGAATCCTTTGTGAATTTATCATCATCATACAACACCTTGTCAAATATTCTCTACCCAAAGAAAAACGCTTGGAAATTTTGTTGAAAATGATCAAAAAATTGTTAGAAAACATACTATAGATAAATTACTACCACATTCTCCATGCTAAGAATCTTGAAGCGGACAAGCTGGACAATCGAGGGGAAACTTGAAATAAATCAGGTATTAAATATTTGGCTTCTAACTTAGTACAATGACTTATGTGAACCTTGCCACTTGAAATAAATGGGGTATTAAATCTATGGCCTGTATCTTAGTATAACAACTTATATCATCCTTGCAAATTGAACTAAATGGGGTATTAAAGCTTTGGCCTCTACCTTAGTATAACGACTTATATCATATTTACAATAATCACGATGAGATATGAAAGTGAAAGAAAAGGTAAGCAACATCACCCAACATGTGTTGCGGTGACTGCCCTCATGGCACCGTGCATGAACCTTCATAATTTCTCCCTTTATGTATATCAGTACACTCTTCCTCTCTTATATGTGAATCAAATCTCTGATATGATGCCTCCGTTCATTATGATGAAAGCTTCATTTCTCCCTTTAAGTAGATCAGTACATTCTTCCTCTCCGGTATGTGAATCAAAGCTTTGATATGACACCTCTATTAATTTTGATGAAAGCTCACATAGGAGTGCCATTATGAACCTTCAATCCTCCAACATTGGTCACACATGTGGGAGTTTGTGGGAGATATTTTTAAGATTAGATTTTCAAATCTCTTACACGTTCTTGTCGATGGAAGTGATCATTCTTGTAAATACAAGTGATGGCTTTGGGTATTTGAGATGGATTGGGAAATTAGGTAATTCCCTCTTCCTCGTTATGAACCTTCCTCATTCTAAAGAGTTGCGTAAGGAAAATTGTGTTAGTTATTGTTGTTCTCTACACTTGTTAGGGGTGATTTCTTGGGATTATATCTCTCATAGGAAAATATCTTGTGAGTGACTCCCCTATTTTACTCATCGATCAAGGGACCAATTTCAAGATTTTGTTGTGGCCTCCCCTCATTATAGAGATAATATGTGATCATTTGGTGTCTGTCCTAAAAGGGGATCTTCGCTGTGAAATTTCGAACGTTTTTATCAGTTGTTAAAGTAGCTGCATAGTGACCTATATCCGCAACAAGGATGCTATGTTGGAAACTCTGATTTTGACGTGTATTTCTTTAGGTTCTTGGTGGAAAAAAAATCCTATAGGGATTCACAACTTTGGTTTCAAGGTGGAGGTAATATGAAGGAGGCAAGAAGGCTCTGGCTTCAATGTGGAAGCACGCAGAAGGTGACAGGGAAGACAATTAACACTATAGATGGGTGGAGAGTTGCTAAGCCTACTCAATGAAATTGGAAGATAAGAAAGAAAATGGAGATGATTAGTGGTAGAGAATGGCCTCATTTCTTCCCATAATGGGCACATATTAACATTCTAAAAGATCAACTGAATATCTGCAGGAGAATATAACACTCATAGCTATGTGCTAACAAAAGTATTGGGAAATTAAATATTTAATAATTGAGGAAATTATTTGTTTTCAAGGCATGATTATGTGTCAAATGGATGAGTTGGAAGCACCGAGGCAACAAATAGTGGTCTTACAGGATCAACTACAATATATGCAAGATAATTTCATTGAACCCAATGCAGGGAGTGAACATGAGGTAAATCGACTCCTGGAACTTAATAAAGTGCCAAATGAGATTTTCCACTAATCTATGCAAGGATTTAAATTTTGTTGCATTTTAGGCATTCCATGTAGTCAATTGTGTAAAATTATATGACGTAAAATAAGCTTTTGTAACTGATAGATATCATAAGAAACCTTGGCTCTATGAAAAAAATGTAATCCTTATGTATCTTTGTGACCAAGCACAACTTTTTCTATATAATAAAAATACTCATTATGGTAAAAAATTTGAATTGTTGTCTCATATAAATGGAAGAAAAGATGAAATAGAAGTCATGGAGAGAGTTTCTCATGATATCAATGGCATGTAACTTCTAAGTTTAACACTAAACCCTCTTAATATAAAATTATTGGTTATTGTTAAAAAATAAATTATGTAGATTGAAAATATGTGATTTGAGTGTGATAGGAGATCATATAATCTTGAACCATATTCCACAATGTGTTAAGACTCCATATCAATGGAAACAATACACTCTATTATAACTAAGCTCTAAGATTCCATATGTAAGTTATATGTTCTCCCTTATCTCCATAATCTATGTATACTAGCTAAAATTTACACTTCTCTACTATTCTAACCAACTTCTATCTCATAGGTAATGATTACCCTTATTTACATAGGAAAACAACCATTACTTCCTTGACTAGTACTTATCCAATTGCTTAAGTATCTACCTAATTAAAGCTAATCATTATATGAGGCCCTTTGAAGTATCAACACTATATTTATGCTATTACATGTATTGAGCTTTATGAGACAGAACACTCTATGTAGGATATGAGCTTTAATGGTAACAGTTGACTATCTTACTTCACCATTACTCTTAATTATGTAGATAATGAGTATGTGATCTGAGTGTGATATGATGACATACAATTTGAGCCATATTCCACAACATGTTAAGCTTCCATATTAATGGAAACAATACATTATTACAACTAAGCTCTGAGCTTCCATATGTAAGTTATACAGATTATCCTTATTTCCATAATCTATGTATACTAGCTAATTACACTTCACTGCTATTCAAACTTGTTTTTATCACATAGGAAATTATTAACCTTATTTGCATAGTAAAAAAACCGTTACTTTCTTGAATAGTACTTACTTGCATGTGGTTTCATAACGCTCACCTCAAGCTCAACACCACTACCACTATGAATATCATACACATGCTCATCGAGTTCCGCATAATCAATATCAACATTGGCATGAAGTAATGCAACTTTGTAGAGAGGTCTATTGACATGGCCTTTTCCTTTTCATTTTTATTTCATATAATTGCTCTGCATGTGGTTTAATCATCACGCAACAATTAATATAAGTCAAGTAAAGAATGAAAAAGTTATGAATTTTTGTCGAAGAAAACATCTTGAACATGAAGAATGACAAAAAATTGGGACAAATAACTTACAAAAACTATTATATTACCTCAAGTTAAACACCATTATGACTATGATACACATGCTTGTCCAATTCATCATGATCACTATCAATATTGGAAACTCTGTTGACATCAAGGTGTTTTTGTTTTCATGTTTCTTTGATAAAACTTCTCTGCATCTGGTTTTACCATCATGCAAAACAATATACAAAGCATTCAATAGTTAAGTAAAGAATGCAAGCTATAAATTTGTCCAAAAGAATATTTTTTAGAGACCACCACTGAATTTGCACTAAAATAAATGAAACATTAATACTTGCATTCGTAGCAAGAGTTTTGAATTTGTTGATATTGCATTTTTCAGGTTATAGAAAGGATGATCTAACTTGTATTGAGCTCTAGCTTTATTCAAGAAATATGGCGACAAACTTTGATCCAATCATAATCACTGAACCATCTAAAGAGGGAGAACAACAAAAATCCCTAAACTTTCTCATCTAGAAATACAATTTTCTTGCCATAAACACTTATGCAACTTATGGTTCCCTCATCCATGATTAGGGTGAATGCTGCTAGAAAGACAAGACAAGGAGAAATAATTCAACATTCAATGAATTCTTCCCTATATTAAGTGTACACATGCACTGGAATAATTCATTCACTATTGTTTTGAATGGAATTGTGATTTATGTTGGTGAGTGTGAGGAGACAATAGAATATGATGCTACTATCCAACAATAATCAAAAGGTGTGTAGATTAGTTGTGTGGCTTTAGGTGCCATCTGTCACCATAAACAATGAGTCCCTGCCAGAGAGGCTAGGAAATCCCTAGTGTCTTCTAGGTTAAAGAGAGTCAAGATTTGTATTTTGTGCTTACTAACATACTTTTAATGTTGATGTAATCTAGATTATGTTTTGTGTTGTTTGATTTATTTTGATATTGTTGTAATTTAGTTTTTTAGTTTTTTGTTTTGTTTTGTTTTTGTTTTTTCTTGATGGTTCTCAGACTATTGAACTCACTATTATATGAAAAATTACATATGCAAATTTGGTTCAAAATACAAGTTCCATGACCCAAAAATAGGTTGGAAACTCTAAAATCAGAGGAGAAAGTTGATGGGAGTGAGGTTGTACTCAACTCAATCTGTGTTTTCATCCATTGTTTGTATTCCATTTAATCATCTAAAAGAAAAAGGATATCTATAAAAATATCTGAGCACAAAGGAGATGGGGATTCTTCCATAACTGTAGGAACAAAGGAGAAATGGGTTTCTAGAGTTGTAAATGGGAAAATAAAGAAGAAAGTCACTACTATAAAGCCCGCCACCATGCACAATTTCAAAGGTTTGCCAATAAGCCCTCTAAGTGTTTTTTTAGATTTATATAATACTTAATGTGTGGATAATGGAATATGTTATTAACAATTTCAAGTTATATTTCTATCAATTTACATAATCTCAAGTAACTGTGTTATTATATGGTCATTTGTGATGTCTAGATCACTCCAACAATAAATAAATTGGGTTGGATTATCCTAGACTTACCCTTTCAATCTACATATTAAGAGGCATGCTTATATATAATTTCCAAACAAGAAGAAATGAGATTAATATATCCTTTTACCTCATCTGGATATGTGAAATTATGCTCATTCCATACAGAAACTATAAGCTTAGCGAAGGGAACCAAGTAAGAAATTGTCTCATTGAGTTCGTATATGCAACTTATTACAAGTTGGTACCCTTCATTTGAGTTGACATGATTTGGAGAGGCTCTTACTAGGCTTCTAATAGATGGTTGTGAAATATTTGTTGACGAACTAGATTTCCACTTCATCCTACTGTTAGATTTACTAGGATCTAGTGCTTCCATATTATAATTGATAATAACTTTTTCACCTGCTTCTCTATTACTATTTTCCACCTAAAATATAATGTCAATTTCAACATATAATCAGTTCAATAAAAAATCAAAATAAATACCATAATGTAAATTGAACCCAAAATCCATACTCTTATTGCAAATTTTCCCTGCAACCCACTTTAGCCAAATGTATATGCAACCCTCACATTATCTCTTGCTCTCTTTCATATGTTCCTCTTTGTCAAATATTCTTTGGAACACATACTTTCTTTCAATACATCCCACTATTTGGGAGATAGAGTGGATTCTACCCTCTCTTTTCCCTCCATGATTGCTTTTATGCAATTGTATCTAAAATTGTTCTAAAAAATCTCATATTTTTCTTGTAATTTTTTTCTAGATATTTTTCCCTTAGTAGTATCAAAAACATTTTCCATTTTTCATATAACAATTTCCACACTTCATGGATCTTGCTTTGCAAATATCCAAATAGGCCCTGCACCTTACACCCAACATAGAGGCCCACCTTGTAGCATTTTTCCAAATGGTATAACCATCTCTCGATACCTCAAGAAAGAATGGCCTTATGCCTTCTAATTTATTACTTTTTAATTCCTTTGTAGATATGTACAAACCTTGACTAGATCAATGCATTTTGACAAAAGTAGACACATCTTCTAAACCACTACCAACATTTCTAGATGATCCATTAGCTCCATCAAAAGTTGTAGATGCAACATGTGTAGTTTGAGGTACAAAATATGCAAGTGATCTCTCTTCATGACTTTCATTAACCAAAATTGTATGATCCTTGGCAACACCAAGTGTGGTAGTAGGTAGATCATTACCGATCTCTGCAGATTTCACTTCAAACACATTCCTTAATTTTGAATAAATCATCTACAAACTTATTATTCCTTTGCTTTGATAATGTTTTTCAACAATGTCTCTTAGACTTTGTGCTAAGAAATCATTAGGTTGAACATCACCATGTGCTATATCATGCTGCATATCCCATGTGCTATATCAAGCTGCACATCATCACAACTATTCTTTTGACAAACTAAATTTGTTGAATCACAAATGCGTTGGCTTCCACAAGTTGGCGACACTGCATCTTTACTTTCCTTTTGTTTTTTCTCTGCATTTTCTTTGCACTATATTTATTGCCTCTAAAACAAAAAATAATATAATATAATGTCTTATATACATGAAACTCTTGCCTATAAAATTGCATTAAACAATATTAAACAAATAATATAATACTTAGTGGATTCACAACTTGCATGTTTGTTAAACCAAGAGATGATAAATATTCATTATTCTTGGTCACATGTTCTTTGTGAATGCAGCCATATTTTGTCAATGTTTCAACATTATGATCAATATCATCTAATTTTAATCTTGAAGTATTTTTCCTCATTTCCTAAAGTCCAAACAAATAATAATGTATAAATCAACAACTTGTATGAGTAGAACAACAATGGAATATGAGTTTGTCATATTTTATTAGTGCAAGTAATAAAAAATTAAATGCGCATGTGAAAGAATAAATGCCACTTAAAATCAACCCTTCAAGTGTTGCTTATATATCTTGAAATCAACAGTAAATAAGTGTAATACAAACTCATATTTTGTACTCAAATCAATAGTGGTTAAACGATCACAATACTCAAAATTTAATTCAGTAATTGCTCCTAAAGTCAAACATGTAATAAGATGATAAAATGATTTATGATTAGCCCTTAATGGTACTTCAAATCATGAGCAGTGAATAACTCAAATTTTAATAGAATAATGATGACTAGATTCAGAAATTTATGAGCAAAATAACAATGAATAAGCACACTTATACTGAAGATATTTATTATAGTAAATCAACCATAAATTAACAGTAAATAAGTGAAATGCAAACTCAACATTTTTTACTCAAATAAGTAGAGGTTAAATGATGACAATGTTTATAATTTAATTCAATAATCGCTCCAAAATCTAAACATGTAGAAACATGATCAAATGGATTTATGATTATCCCTTAACAGTAAGTGAAATGCACTTCAACTTAGTGAAAAAATGAGGTTTTGTATACAATGTACTAGTAGAATAATGATGATTAGATTAAGAAATTGATGAGTAAAACAACACTGAATAAGAATACCTATACTCAAGCTATTTATTATAGTAAATCAACCATAAATCAACAATAAATAAGTGAAATACAAGGTTATATTTTGTATTCAAATCAATAGTGTTTAAATGATGACAATGCTCATAATTTAATTTAGTAATTGCCCCAAAAGCCAAACATTACTTAGATGATCAAGTGGTTTTATGATTAGCCCTTAACAGTAAGTGAAATTCACTTCAAATATGTAGTAAACATCTTAGCTTTTGTATACAATGTACTAGTAGAATAATAATGATTAAATTCATAAATTTATAAAGAAAACAAGAGTAAATACACACTTATACTCACATCTTTATTACATTCCATAATAAATTACACCATGCATATAACCAAAATTTAGGTGGCAAAACATCATCATAATCATTTGGATTGCCACCAAGATCAAAATCCTAATCACTCATGTTTGCATTTGCTTTATTTTCAATCCTCATCCTCATATGTGACATGTAATACATTCTCTCTCCCAATATCTTCATTGGTAATCAAAATATCTTCTTTAAACACTTCATCATCATCTTCAATCACTCCAAATGTTTCTTGTAAATTAACATATTTCCCGCTAGGCATGATATAAAAAATTTCGATGATTTTTTGTTTCAAACAAGACTTTGTTTAAATGACATATGACTATCCTGGGCTTCTTACATCATTAATTAGAAATGAATGGTCAATTTGAAGAAGGGAAACATATAGCTCATCTGTCTCTAATAAAAATTGTCGTATTTGCACACACAAATCCATGCTCTTCAAGTTGTATTGCGGAATAATTTCTTCAATGAATCCACTTGAACTATTTTCACCAAAATCCAATTGAATAATTTCTTGGATGAATCCAACATAAAATTTCTTCTCAGCTTCGTGAAGAAATTGAACACTAACAACACAATCATAATTTGTCTTTCCTTTATCTTTTTGTTCCACTCTTAAATGACTAACATAGGCCCACATTCCACTTAAACGTGTAGCTCATAGACGTGGAGATTGTGAAATATCACTTTCCTTCATTGTTATATCTTGACCTTCTTCTTTTGCATCACTAACTACATTAGCAATCCATTCTTCAAATTTTGGAAAATAATTACATCTAATCAAATAGTGATGTATGTGATTTTGAGGTCAATGTTGCATCCATGTTTGATTCTCTTCTTCATATTAACTACATGGAATATTAATGTACAAAGTGTAAGATTAATAATATAAATGTGTAAATGAAATTGAGTAAATAAATTATTGTGTAATTTTTTAAACCTATGCCATTCATCGAATGAATATGTGTTTTGAAGAACATAGATATGTATCACACTTCTTTATTGATGTGATAGCTTGAAGCGACATACATTTCCTTCTTATACTTCACCTACAACTCTCTCATCTTCATCATCATCCCATACACATTGATTTCCATTTTTAAAATCCTTCATATATTTTGTGAAAAATTCCATGGCCTCTTGCATTGAATATCCCTCAAACATGTTGCCTTCTAGTTTGACCCTAGTACAAATGATTTTTTTCAAATTCATGTATTTGTTCTATATGATACATCCATCTCATTCTTACTGGGCCACAATGCTCTAGTTCATATTCTAGATATATCAAAATATGCAGAGAAATGTTAAAAATTGTTGGTGGAAATTACCTGATCCAATAGGAAAAGGACTTCAACAACCTCCTCCCTCAAATTATCAAAGTTTGAAGGATCTAATACATGTAATTCATTCTCTTTGATACTACACCCAACCTTATAATTTCCAATCTCACCCCCTTTTCCAAACTTGATATATTTACCACAATAAGTAAAATATTTTTTTATTATGACATGATAGTCATGGGTCGTCATGAGGCCTCTTAAGCTATTAATGTCAGTTTGAATTCTAATACTAATACTTACATATCCAGTGGGAAAGTGAGTATGAGACATCAACTATAATAAATTTTCACATTCTCCTTTTGTCCAGACATAAGGACCACCAAGTTTTCTATATTTTTCATCATCATATCTTTCAACCCAAAAATTTCGACAAATCTTTAGTTGTCGAAAGTATTCACGTGAAGAAATAGTATCAAAAGCACCAAAAAGAGTTTCTATAATAGAATAGGCTATAGTTTTCTCAGTATGCATAAAGTCAACAATATGCCTAATGGCTATATCCTTAAAGTATGGAAACTAATTATAGAATATGCACCATTATTTTTCATCTCTACTACCAACAATCCCATCATTTTCAATAAATGACATTCATTTTTGTCCATTCTCAACAATGTAATCACCCATTATAAGAAATGATGCTTCATGATTCTCTTCTTGACCATTGAAATGAGTTTTTTGTTGATGATATGGATGATCCATTTAAAGTAAGCAAAATGTCAACAATAAATATACTTACACAAACTTCTTGAGGGCCTCACAAAATCCTTAAAGTTGCAAGTAGGACATCCACGATATCCATGAACAGTGAGACCAACCAATGTGCCATATGCAAGAAGATCATGAATTGTAAACAATAAGGAGACTCTTAAAGCATTTGATTGAATGACCATCCCTTAAATATTGAATTGCTTCAATTACCTTCCATAATTCCATTAGCTCATCATATAATGGATCTAAATAAGCATCGCTTGTATCTAAAGTCACATTTTTCTTTCCTGGTATAATTAATTGTAACTTTAAGAAAAATGGTTTAATTTCTAACCATGGAGGCAAGTTATAATCTATTAAAAACACTGGTCAAGCTGACCATTTAGTACTTTGATTTGAGAATGGGTTCACCCCATCTAGAGCAAAACCTAACCTTATATTACAAGGATCTTGAGAAAAATCATGCCATCTATTATCAAATTCCATCCATGTCTTAGAATTAGGCACATGTCATTATTTTACATAGGTACTCTTATTTTGGGCATGCCATTGCATAATTTCAACAATGTCTCTGCACCTATACATTCAAAGTAATCGTGGGATTATTGGAAAGTTGTGAAGAACCTTTTTAGGAACCACAACTGATTTCAAACCTAGTCTATCCCTTACTTCATGACATTTCAGACATTCACTCTCACTTGCAAGATTATTGTGAAATAATACATAACCATTCACACATGTGGGGATGTTCACATATTTGTTAACGGTGATGGACCCACCAACATGATAGGGGATCTCCTTGATAAGAAGTCCCAACTAGACCTCAAACCATTTGGTGTAGGAGTCCCAACAGTGGGTAGTATGGTATCGCCTTGACCATGGTTGCGTGCAGAGGTAAGTAAAATGTTCTTGTTGGTAGCAAGGGGAGTGACCTTTCAAAAAGTCAAGGAAGGTGGAATAATGTCTCTAACACATGAAAGGGGGAGTGAGTGTGCCCCTTAGAAACCTGTGATAGCACGAAACTTGAAAGGGAACACACGAGTAGTAAGACATCACGAGATGGAAAGCAAGATAGTCGACGATCCAAAGTGATGTGTTATATCAGCAACACACTTTGACAAGATTCATACAAAAACATACATAATATTCCATACACACATGCAAAAATAACAACTAAATATATCATTAGAGTAACTAGGATAGCTGAACTACAATAAAAATATATGCATGAAACATGCTGGCTCTATTATATTAAGAAAGTGAAAGATTCAATCATACATACAACCAAGACTTCCACTAGCCCCGAAAGAGGAACATTACAGTCACTAGCGTCTGCTCCTCCAAAGAGATGTACTAGCTCTACACTGTGGAGAAGCCAAGGCTTGTTACAATACACTCCTAGCTTTTTATAAGTTACACCTATAGGAAGCTTGGTTCCCAAAAACCTGTACAATGAGTTATGAGGTTCTATAAATAGCAAAGGGTGGGGTGACCCTTGACATACCCCTTTGTGACTCTTCACCTACCCTCATGACTCTTCAACTACTACATGACTATTAAATTCTACTATCAACACTTGTTCTTTCACTGTTACAACATGTTTACATTACAATCTGCACATGTACCCATGTGATAAAAAATAGGCTTGAGTAAGCCATGAAAGACATCACTAAGACTCAGATAGTTGTGGGAAGACTAACTCTTCGACATCCTCGCAATGTTCGACGATGGAACACTAATACCAAGTTTGATAGTCTAGTATGGTGTCCATGTTTTCTATGGTGACATCCTTTAGAAAGAGAACCCTTGCCTCTGTTGCATCTGGGTACACTAATTTGGCACCTCTGTCCAACTCGTATGATAACATGCGCATCATAGTCTTGAGTGCAACTAGACCAACAAAATATTGATGCATAATGTCTGTGCTAATCTCCAAGTCCACGTTGGTGGCTACACGGATCAACTCATCGAAGTACGTGTCCATCTCCAGTTGGACTTAGTTCTTTGAATTTTCCTCGGTGAGTGTGCCAATGGATGGGATCGCATGCATGCACATAATGACATCCATGCTCCTAAACACTAGTGCATGTGAAGCCTGCAAATTGGTGATGAAATACGAGAGTTCCGTGTAGTTATGGATCTGACTCCGGATGCATGCCTTCAACTCTATTACCTTTGGCTTCATCATCTCTAACAAGTGCAATGGGGCTCCCTTATACGACATTGTCCATGTTTGCATGTGATTGACAACAGTGTGCAAATCTGATAAGATGTGTGCTCTCATAGCACAACGTTGCTGCCAACCATCAAGATGGACAATTGACTTATGCATGCTGACGAATCTGGAATACAACTTCTGCATCACTGTCTCGAGAGATGATACTTCATCCAATATCGCTCTCCTCAACTCTGCTCTAGCGGATGCTATAACCTGTTCTCCTCCCTGCTTGTAACTTCGTAGCCATGTGCTCATTTTCTGCTATCAAGAATCTAACACATGAGCTGGTGGCTTCGGTATATGCTTTGGTAGCATTGGCTAATGCAGTTGGATGCTTGCACACATTGGATATGATCACTTGTTATTCATATTGTGCAGGAGATACATGGACATTCAGAGTAGGCACTCTGCATGACTGCACAACTCTATGTTGTGACTCATTGAAAGATATGTTTTGCATCTCCACCTTCGGATTGTCTTCAAGGATTTCTGTGTTTCCTTGATCACTCGGGACTTGCTCTACTTCTGGATTTGGTGAAGCTGGTGAGGTGACCTCTTGGTTTTGAGGTATAAGGTCAATATCCTGATCAAACTCTGGCTAAACCATGTCCATGTCTATCTTCTCTAGCATTTGTTCAATTTCCTGAGCCAAGTCCTACTCCTGCGACTGCTCACCTTGTATGCTTTGTGCCAGCTACTTAAATGAGTCTATAACCTATATGGGAGTAGTTTTATCAATCTTTGCATGTTGCACCTCTTGTTGTACCTATTCCTGCTATGCTTCCTCCTCTATTCTTCATAGCTCTTGTTCTTCCCTGAGTTGCCGCTTCAACTCTTCCAACTCCTTTTCTGTTTCCTCCATCCTCTGCTTCTCTCTTTTCCTTTACGTGATCCTACTATCGCGCTGTCGTATCTTAGCATCAATCTCCAAAACTTCTTTCAACACAAGTGGATATTATTTGAACTTGCAACTTTGCTATGCCTCTGTGCTATCAACAACCTTTCTCTTCCCTTTGTCACGCATAGGTTTGCTACCCTCTATTGCTGCTAATGATGCTGCTCTCTGAGATGATGCTTCCTTCTACTTTGCTAATCACTCTACAACTATGCCGATTGGTTCATTGAGCCTTGAGAAGTGATAGTAGTATCTCCATGGGTCTTCCTCAGGCCAATGAAACGCCCCATGGATCCAAGGATGTTGCACTCTCACACAGTGGTCCTTCTCTAAGCAATGCGGGTCATACAAATTGAAACTTCTGGTGCCGAAGGTGAATCTTTTGAATTGCTCCGTCTCGGCCTCAACATGCTTGAGATTCCAGATCTCATACAATCCGATCGTAAAGGAAGAGCAGGTGAAGGTGCCTTCTTCTTCCTGTGTAGTCTTGCTGACAACCTTGTCGCAATGTGATATGAAACTTTTTGCATGACAAACTTCAGTAAAACATGCACAACCTTCTTTGTGTTGTACATCGGTATGAAGGTGCCAAGGGGTGAGGCATACCAATCTACTATGTCGATCAATGCCTCCATCACTGCTTGTGACATGCAAGGTGGATCATGCTCAAATATCGTTCTATACATCGGGGTGTCAAAGTGGTTTGATAATTGTATGATAAATCCGTGGAAGTTGCATTTGGAGAAAAACTTGCAATAAGTGTGCATAGAGGTATCTGAAGGTGTCCATGCCCAAACCACGGCTAGGAACTACTGACGGGAACATACTGCATCCAATATGTAAGCAGACATGTATATCTTCGCTTGTTGACCCTTGGACAGATGTTGGGCTTCTATTACTTGTTCCTTCAACTTGAGCGCCAACATGTTGAACCAGTTGCAAGGTCTTCCTTCACTGGCCAGTTGATCCAACACGATCACCCAACTTTGCGGGAAGGTTTCTGTGCTCTCTTGGCCGTATAAGTGGCATGCAAAGATGACGAAGAGCTGATATGCCTTTTGTAGTATCTTCATCTTATAAACATGGATGGGTGTTTTCTTGAACTTGGATGGCTCTTTCACTAAGCTCTTCAAGGTATATCTTGAGTTTGCAGTGTTGCTGGATCTGGTGAAGGGTATAACCATCGTGATCATCGGCTATGGCAAGTGATACATCTCTTGAAAGTTCTTCACCCTGAAGGTAGCAAGTTGTGTTTTGTTGACACTTCTCAACACTAGTGTCTCTGGATCAATATGCGAGACAATCCAGTGGATCATGTCCATGCATTGAAACACAGGATACTTGGATGCAATTTGGTACAAGCCAGACTTGTGAATGTTGACATAGACCCTGCGGTCTTCCAGATTTTCCTCAGATGTTCCAGATAAGGTTTCATTCATGTTCTACCATTTCATATTGATAACCTTGTCAATGAACAACTCGGTGTCTTCATAGATTGGAAAGCTCATATACACTTTCCCAACTACATCTCCAGTTGTGCTCTCAACGATGTCCTTTGACCCTACTCTCTTGGAGGCCATTGTACATGCACTGTTGAGAGGTGGACGAACACCTGTGATGCCTGGAGACAGAGAAACACTCACAACAAGAAATATGTCAGTTGAAAATGAAAAAAACTTGAGGACTAACATGTAACATACTCGGGTGACTGACTAGGAAGATTGCGCAATTTTCACCGGGAGGCTAGGAGACTAACTGCCAAACTGCATAAGGAAAAATCTTGACTATCAATGGGCTGATTGACTTCTGAAACTATGTAATGCACAGTCTAGCCTAGCCTATTGAGGACTGAAACTTCGTAATGCGCAATTTCAGTTAGCAATGACTGCAACTAGCAAACTGCATTTGTGCAATTTCTGGGGCTAGTAAGGCACTGCCTCTTAGAATTGCGCAGAGAAATCCTGGAGGACAATGCTGGGCCAACTTTGCAAAATTTTTGGGAGGAAGGCAAAGCCTTCACTCTGATAAATTTGCATTGCAATCTAGGCAAGGAAAGGTTCGGGAAAAGGCAGCCCAAATCCGCTGATGGGCAACTGAAAACATGAAAAGTCTGAATGCATGGCGAAGATGAGTGCAAACAAGAGTGAATGATCATGCATGAAAATAATGAGTGCAAGATTCAGAAAATGGGAAAACAAGCATGTGTGTGAAGTGAGTCACCGCAACAGTGATCGTCAGTGTAGAAACAATGTCATGCATGCGACAACAGTGATATGCAATGAAAAACATGAAACAATGCTTCTACATGCTAACATGCATTAAAATGACAATAAGCATTCAACAAAACCAAGCAAACAACACTCACACAAACCAAAATATAAAAAGCGACAGAAAAACAACAAAAGATATGAAAAGTAGACTTACCCAGAAAAGCTAGGCTAAGTGTGTTGAATGCTCCTAAATGCGATGTGGTAGGTCAGAACTCCAAGATCGATGTGAGTAATGAGAACTGAAGTGTCAAATAAATAAGTTTTGATAAGATCGAGGCTTATGACACACATGCCACAAATCTAGGAAAAAGTGACACTTGGCAGGAGGCTCCTAAAATGACTTTTGGATGTAACCTCCAGCTATTAAAAATGGATCCCTAAAATCTAGGGATGCTTTTTTATTTTTTCTTTTTTCATGAAAAGCAACCCATGCATGCAAATCAAGATTTCTCAGTCTTGGAGGGAACTGGTCAACCTTGGAGCACATGCAACAACCAATGAGCTTGGGAACAACATTTTTGTAGTTTTTGGGCTGAGAAAGTCTAGTTGTCCCTCATGCATTGTGAAATTTCTAGACTGAAGCCCTGATTGTGAGTCAAAATTGCCCAATTTTTGAGATGAAGCCTAGTGTTGGGTTGCATTGTGCAGTTTTTAGAGGGAAGGATGCCTAGTTGGATTAGGCATTTCTAGAGCCTACTAGGCAGCCTAGATGGATTGCACAATTTCTAGAGGGAAGGATAGTTTCCCTCAAGAATTGTGCAATTTTTCGGGTGAGCATCACAACCAGAAAATGACTAAGTCCCTGAATGTCAGCCTGTGGGTGGGAGACAAACAAGTTGACAAGCACAAGATGGTAAGCCACTGAAACTCAACTAAAGCATCTGTACTTGGACAGTGCAATACATGCTTCTAAGGATGGTTGGTAGGGAGGCTCCAAAACGAAGCTAAGGAAAAATTTTGGAGGGTGGTTGTAGCTGCTACAACACTTTACGACACACTGGTAGAACTCTAGCTCTTTGAATGGACCTTGTTTTGTGAAAAGGAAGTCTAACTCCTCCAGGAGTATTGTTTGATTCTTAGATCATCTTGGTTTCCACACCAACTTGATTGAAAGATGTAGCACTTGCCATGCTCTTGGTCAGTCAATACACATCCCAAGCCAAGTCAACGCAGTTGTTTTGATTGGGGATAAGGGTTATATTGGTACACAAGCAATATGACAGTCATAGTTTAAGTTTCATCTTTGGTGTTTCTCCACCGCCGGCACGCATGGACAGTACCACGATGGAGTCACATAGGAACACAAGCATCACTTTGTTGCCAATGAGCTTGATAAATACCCGTTGGAGTTACTTTCATCACCTCTCTACGTAGGAAGCCTTTCTCTTCTTTTGCCTTGTTCATTTTTCAAAAAATTTCACATTTTCATTTTTTCAAGAACTGTGCATAGAACTTATTTATTTCAGAGGCGAAAGAGGGATCTTGACTTATTGAGAGTAGAAGAGGTTGTTCCTTCAGGGAAGTACTTTGTATATACCTATGACATACTTATTAAGATTTCCCCCCTCACCTTATTTTACTTGAATGGGTTGACAAGGGTTAACCCAAAAACAACCGACTAGAGAAGGTGGTACTAGTTAGTGCGCAAGCGTTGTGTTTTCATCAAGGTTCACTTTGAACATAACATATTTTCCCTTGACGTATCATTGACTGAAGAAAACAAGCTCTACATAAAGAGAGAAGACAATAAATAACCAAGTATTGATAGTTGCATAAATCCTCTTGTAATTTACCTCGCTTGTTCCAAGAGTCGTACACAGTTTCATGCCAAACTAACCTACGAACGTAAAACAAACAAACAAAACAAGAGGGAAAAGAGAAAAAGTAAATGCGAAAGAAAATCAACCAGGTAATAAAACAACAAACAAAGCAGGAAAGTAAACATGTAGTCATGCAAACCATACATAAAGCAAACAATATTCCTACTCCTAAGCTAACGGTGCATGGGCCTGATCATGTGAAGTGATATTTCTAATGCAACCACTGGCACATTGGTTGACCCATGTTGGTGAAGGCATGGTTTGCGGAGAGCATAGTCAGGAAAAATAGCAAACATGAAAGATATAACAATGAATACAAACACACTATGAGTTTAAATGCGTCCACAGTAAAGAAAAAAGTGAAAGCACATGACATGCACTCTGTGGAATTTGCATGGTGTTGTGTTACACTGCGTGTAGATGTTAAGCATATGCATTCTCTTGATAGTGACATGCAAGAAAACATGAGAAACATATAAAAAATGCGTTGTGCAAGTGTGCTTTCTGTGTAAGATTCCTCCAATGCATGAGCAATATGATCATGTGATTCGAGTGGAGGAAGCAAAATCTGTGCATTGGATTGATCTTCAATGCATGCAGATGAGTGATGAGGAGCCTTGGGTGTTTCAATAATTTCCTGATCGAAAGTGAAACTAACCTCAAGACAATGAGGGCCTGACATAACCATCATCTCAGTCTAAAGTGCCTCAACAACCTGCGGCATTTCGACTTCATCGACAGATAGAGCAGCATAAACATGTGGCTTCGAAAGATCAATAATGATATAATCAACATCGTGATCAACTACAAAAGTAAATAGATTACGATAGCTACGATTAGAAAAATCAATAAGTTCATCAGCATCCTCATGATCAAATAAATAAAATAGAGGGGTAGATGAGAAGCAAGAATGTTCATCCTTCGCGTCTCCAGAAAAAGCAGATGAAAAATTAAGTGGATTTTTAATGAAGAATTTGTCCTCTCCGCTGTCAAATGAGGGACTGACATCGAGTGTGTTCTCCGAATGATCAAGAATGGATGCATCCATAGATGGATTTACACAAGGAAAATCAGAGATAGTAGAATCACCAAAGGTGTCAGGAAAAAGTGGAGGAGGCGCAGATAGAAGGAGATCATCCTTCACCATGGGTTGATGTTCAGGTTCCCAGTCATACTCATCATAAATGAAAATGCAGGTTGGTTGTGCAACAACAACTCCATCAATGGTTTGATCGTCGTTCACAATAGGTGTAGAGTCTGGAACAGAAGAACACAAGACATTATAATCTGGAGGATCAACAAAACACAAAGACGAAGGCTGAGGTAACAAACATGTGACAACCCATGGGATTCCCAACCAATTCGACGCAAAAATTGAGAGTAGTGATGATGGGAGGATGTGACAGTTGAACAGAAGTGTGTGCATGTTCTCCCACATCACTATGTAGTGGTGGAGCTATTTGATCAGGGGAAGGCAGACAATCATTTGTGACAACAACTGCGTCCACCTATGATTGACAACTCCATCGCCGAAGTATGCTAAGATGGGTTTGAACTTCAACTTCATCTTGGGATAAAATGATTTGTGAAGGAAATATTCAAATCTATCCTAAAGATATTGGAACTTCATCTATTTTTTCGGAGCTTTAAACTGAAGTACATAGAAGCGCTGCCAAAAATCCATAGGTGATTCATGCAGAGTCTTCCATTGTTTTAACAATTTTTTGTCAAGCGGATCGGGATTAAAATGATAGAAATTATACTCAATTAGATCACAAAACTACACCATCATTCTGGGGATTCACAAAGTGTGTGTGAAAGTAGCATGCTGATCTCTACTTCATCGAATTACTCTACATCCTCCATGAATGCAAGGAAGTCATGTAAGTGCTCAGGCTAGGCCACTTTTCCTTCACCATCATACATGAATTCCGACAAGAGATCATAAAACTCCTTCATGATGTTAGGGGGTTGTGCATTAGACAAACATCATGGTGGGTGGACTCTAACGATATCCATGATAGATGTGTGGAGGTTGAAGCCCTCATTCTAGTGCCAAAAATGTTGATGGTACTGGACCCACCAACATGTCAGGGGATCTCCCCGATAAGAAGTCCCAACTAGACCTCAAACCATTTGGTGTAGGAGTCCCAGTAGTGGGTAGTATGGTGTTGCCTTGACCAAAGTTTCACACAGAGGTAAGTAATATGTCCTTGTTGGTAGCAAGGGGAGTGACCTTGCAATAAGTCAAGGAAGGTGCATGCATGTCTCTAACACATGGAAGGGGGAGTGAGTGTGCCCCTTAGAAACCTGTGATAGCACATAGCTTGAAAGGGAACACACGAGTAGTAAGACATCATGAGATGGAAAGCAGGATAGCTGACAATCCAAAGTGATGGGTTGTATCAACAACACGCTTCATTAAGATTCATACAAACACATATGGAATAGTCCATACATACATGTGTAAATAACAACTAGATATATCATTAGAGTAACCAGGATAGCCGAACTACAATAACAACATATGCACGAAACGTGATGGATTTGTTATATTAAGAAAGTGAAATATTCAATCATACATACAACCAAGACTTCCACTAGCCCCAATAGCAGAACTTTACAGTCAGTGCCACTTGCTCTTCCAAAGAGATGTATTAGCTCGGCACTGTGGAGAAACCACGACTCATTACAATATACTCCAAGCTTTCTCTAAGTTACACCTCTAGGAAGCTTGGCTCCCAAAATCCTTTACAATGATTTATGAGGTTCTATAAATAGCAAAGGGTGGGGTGACCCTTGACATACCCCTTTGTGACTCTTCACCTACCCTCATGACTCTTCAACTACTACATGACTGTTACATTCTAGTATCGACACTTGGTCTTTTATTGTTACAACATGTTTACATTACAATATGCACATGTACCCATGTGAGACAAAAATAGGCCTGAGTAAGCCATTCAAGACATCACTAAGACTCAGATAGCTGTGGGAAGACTAACTCTTCGACATCCTCGTGATGATCGATGATGGTGAAGTGATGCCAAGATTGGTAGTCTGTTATGGTGTCCACATGCTCTATGGTGACATCCTTTCGAAAGCGAACTCTTGCCTCCGTTGTATCCTAGTACACTGATTTGGAACCTCTGTCTAACTCGTCTGATAACATGCGCATCATAGTCTTGAGTGCAACCAGAACAACAACATACTGATGCATAGTGCCTACTGTTGAGGTCTTCGTTTTGATTTTGAAAATATTTTGACTGTTTTGGCTTGCCATAGAACGAGGAGGAAACACATGGTGGTAGCAACGACTAGGTTGCAGGGAGGAAAACTGGAGTGGAAAGCAAGAACAAACAATTGCGGGGTGTGTTAGATTCCTATACCAATAGGTTTCATTTTTCATGATTGACAGTGGAAGTGCTAAATATGTTCATCCTTGCATGCTGCAGAGGTTCCATATTTTGTATAACAGACAAAGAAGATTAACGGATGAAAAGAGGGTATGCCTTAAAAGAATAATCAAAAGGCAAGAAAATCAAGTGGTCAGAAAAAATAATGAAAATGAACCCCAAACCAAAGACCAGGAAAGTGGCTAGTCAAAATGCCACTGCTATCTTATTTTGCAAGATTACCATGTGGAGGTACTGCTGCTTATTACATTTTATGGGTGGCCCAACAGTTCAATCTGGACCATGCCATGTTTAAATTGCTGTTGTAGAATAGAGAAAGAATACCTGTCCAAACATTTTAAGCTTGGCAGATGGCTAGCTAGGTAGAGAATTTAAGGAGCCCAACTGCTTAATCTGGGCCCTTGGAAGAGATAAGGGTACATTTAGATAGGAGGACAATCAAAAGAAAAAAAGGATAATCAGGGTTTGCCAGTTCAAGTGCACCCAATGCAAAGGAAGAAAAAATGTAGGTGTATTAAGCTGGCTAGGTAGTTTGAGGTTGCAGAAGCAAGTTGGTAATCACTTGTGGTCTTGTCAAGAAAGACTTATCTCACTTTTGGCATTGACACCATGGAAGTTATTTGATGGTACAACAAGAAAGCATGTCTAACTTCCCCTTTCATTCCCCAGAAATCATTCACTAACATCCCCTCAAGGACCTTGGGATTTTCCCAAAAGTCTAGTTTCACTCCATTCTTGTTAAAAACCAAGTTGACATCTGAGTTGATTTAGTGAAAAGAAGCCACATTTCTTGTGTAAAGTTAATCTTTCTACAATCCATTCATTTCCCTATGCTCAAGCTTCCATTTCTATAAAATTAGCATACATCCATTCCTTTTCATTCCATAGAACTCATATTAACATCTAACCCCATTATCTAGCTCCCTAAATCACTTCCCCACCCCTATTCTATAAGAAACTATATAAAAACCCCAATTTTTTTTTTCTTTTTTTTTTACCGCCCCATGGCAACTATAGCTAAATAATATAAGTCGGGAAATATTAGGTTCACTTGGGACCCAGTATTAGCCCTTCAACGTTCACTTAACCTTAGGATTTATTTAACACCCTGTTAAATAAATAACTATGCCATTACCCCGCGCACGCATTGCATTTGGATTTTATTAATATCTGATTAATAAATAACCATAGTCCCGTGTCGAAACACATTAATCCTTAACCTAAAGTATAAAACCCACTCGCAGCCGTGAAAAATTGACGTTTATCGGGCGCCCTGTTCTGCTAAACCTCGATCGTCTTGCCCTCCCGTCCACCGTAGGATCGGCTCTCCCAGATCCGATGGTCTGCATGCATATTGGGTGCCCCTTTGCAGTGGTATGATAGTACTCGATGGTCGACGGTTTCACCGTCATATACCGGGACCGCTGTTGGCCTCCTATTGCATCGGGCCGCCCCTGACACATACCACTCCCGTACCAAAAGTGATCCGACGCAAACCGTTTACCGCCCTCCCTGCTTGCCTACGTCACTGCATGACGATGCCGCCATGTCGCCTGCAACTGCACTGTACCTGCGCCATGTCACCCGCTGACGTCATCACCCTGCCACTGTGTCATGTGCCACGTCAGCACTTACGTCAGCTGCCACATCATTGTCCATACCCGCTACATGACAAAAAATACGTCATGATGACGTCATCCTAGAAAAGCTCCAAAAAGCACCAAAAGGTCCAAAATTGGTTAAAAGTCATGAAAACGATGGTTTTTCATATATTTCTATTTCGTTGTATTTACGAAGAACGTGCATGCATTTTTCGCTATTTCACTCCTGGAGCTTCTACAACCTATCAACCTGCAATTCAGCTCTGCAGCCCAACTCCATAGCTCAACCTTACCTGTCAAGTACCCTCAGTGCCTTCATAAACAGGTATTTACCCGATTTATGCCCGAAGCCCTGTTTTTCATACTTCTATGTTTAAATCGCTGAAAGAACCTGTGTTTGCTTCCGAAGGAGTTCCTACCAATCGCTCACTCACCCACATAAACCATTTGAGCCGGTAATTCACAATAAACCCACACATTTGCGTTTATTTCCTCTGCAAACAAGCTATTCCAACACATACTCTGCGTCCATATTCGCCCATAAACTACAGAAATCGCTAAATTATTGAGTCAAATTACTCCAGTGTCCTATTTTCCACTGGTTGTAACCTATTTTCCTAAAGGGGAATCCTCAATTTCCCTTTCCCCTCTACAAACTTGTGCCCCTCGGGTGAAATTCAGACTCCATCCTCTCGGCATTGTGTCCACAGAACCTCTAATTTCAAGAAATTTATGTAAAATACCCAGTATGAGTGTTGCAACTTTGTGTTTTTCCATAAACTCTGTACAGTGAGGTCCATTTGAAATAAAAATCAATTTTTATACCTTTCACAATATCCTCTGAGCTTGAACTCTACTTCCTGTTGTTGTTTTACACCTACATTGCAATCAATACCAGTAGTATAAGATATGGAGAATCCAGTAGCCTTGAACATTGCTCCTTTAAATGCTCCACACATGAACTTAGAGTGGCTACCATTAGCAGACAGAGACTTTCAGATCAAAGATATGATGGGCCTAACTTCTCACCTCAAAGCTGTGTGCCAATTCAAACACAATCACAGAAACAACACTTATATTCTAGGAATTTGGCAATCCGGTATGCCCATCTATTACCTCCCATCAGTTAATGTGCTGCCTAATTTCATCCATCTATGCCATGCACACTATGAACCCACTCTGGGAGCAATTCTCAGTCCAGATGGGTCTGTGCTCTTCTATATCACCCCTCAATCCATAAATGAAATGCTGAACTTCGAGCCTCCTCAGCCTCTGGTTCCCCTCACAATGAAACTCTTGTTGGATCAGGGTGCAAGGCTCTCTAAGGCAGAAATATCAAGAGTAAGTCAGCTGTTTATGGATCCACAGTGCCAATATGATCATCCTCCTCCCTATCATCAGGCCTCATTTAATGAAACAGGCAAGCTCATGGTGGACATGATTTCATACATTCTAGGATGCAAAACAAGAGAATTTGTGGATGAGACTGTTTTTTTTCTCTTAACCATATTCACTCCAGGGCAGCCCCCTGTTGTCATGTATGACTATGCCACATTCATAGCAAATAAGATACATGAACAATTCATGATGATATAGAGAGAAAGAGTGTTTAAATACACCTCTTATATATACCACCTGCTGTTGTACTATCACCCATATAGTTTCAAGGTTCCTCTCAGGAGATTAGACCCAAAAGGAGAGAGGAGATCTGTCATTTATTGGACCTCATTTTTCCATGAAGTTCACTATTCTCCATACACATATTGTGAGTTTATTGACCTATTCATTTACCCAGCTACTTGCCTATTAATGGTGACTCCTCCTACCAGACTTACTGCTGAAATGCAAAGGATCTTGCATCTTTCTAAGGGCTACAACATTGGTGATTGGTACTTCTACCAAAACCAGACAGTGATTAGAATTTATGGGTGTGAGTTGTCTCCCTATAAGCTGCCAAGATATGTCCCCATGAGACTTTTTGCCTTGGAATATTTCAGGCAGTTCAGCAATGCAGACCTAACTCATTTCCATGGGAAAAACAAGAAAGCACAGCTTAAAATCAAACACTAGTTGAGTCTCTTTGTTTTCAACAAGAGGGAGGAAGCATGGAAAGATGTAGACAACATGCTGGGATAAGAACTCATGTTGAAATAGAGCTTTTACTAGGCACCATATGACCCTGAACACTTCATAAGCCTTAGAAGAATCAAACATAGGCTTTCAGGATATGTGCACCAGCCAATCCCCTACATTAAACAATATGCCAATCAACCAGAATGGGTAGAAGGCACCTTAGATGATGAAGACCTCACTGAAGAAGAAAAATTAGAGAGAGAGATGAAAGAAATTGAGAAAAGAATTGACCTGGATTATGTTGCACAGGTCACCTTCACACAGCCTCAACCAGTGGGAGCAAGCACATCAACTACTACTTCACGGCAGCCAACAAAGGAGGCCATATCATTAGCAGGAAAGGGCAAAGAAATTGATCATTCTGAATAGCAAAGCACAATGGAGGAGCAACCACCCTCAAATCCAGAAAAGGGTCAAGAACAAAGCCCTTTAACACAAATAAAAGCACCTAAAATCCCTGTGATGCAAACTCCTCACAATGAGGAAAGAGGTAAAGAGAGGGATAGAACAGATGGTACACCCACAGGGACATCCACAGACCAGCAAGGGGAAAAAAGATAGAGACTAAACCCCTATGTCGAGGAGGAAATCACAGAAGAGACCATAGGAAACATCAGGGGTGAGGGGACTTCTGAGCAACAGATCCCTTCTATTTTGGAAACATCGGCTAGCTCCTTTCAACAGGAGCAAGAGAAACAACCAGGTGGGGAGGTTTCATCCTCTGAACATCAGACCCAAAAGGGCTCAGATATCAAAAAGGCATTCATAGAGATTAAAGCTAGAAACGAGCCAATAAGGTTTCAGCTTTACAACCAGTTAATGAGAATGGCTCCGACAAATCAACAAAGGCTAATGGCAGCCTATGATATGGAAGTAGGGAAGATGACTCTCAGTCACTTCAGGCCTATTACACAGTAGCCACAGTCAGCTGCAAACTACATCAGAACCAATCTGGAGGTCCTAGCAAAAGATATACATCCTTTAGACCAGATTGAGTTACATAAGCAGATGGGAGAGATGGTTTATTATACATTAGCAGATAAGGCTCTACTGGCCCACAGATTGCAGAACTCCTTATATAATACTTCTGCCCAGTTAGAGTTGGAAAACGCCTCATCCTTGGCCAAGGATAATAGGATAAAATCCTTGGAGGAGATCATCATAGAGTTGGGACATGATCCTAAAGATCCCAAAGGCACCCAGGCCTTGATTAGAAAAAAGGAGGAAGACATAGTGGCATTGAGAAAAAAAATGAAGCTGCCAATCACCATACATCCTCAAACTGCAGAAGTGGCACAACAACAGGAAGTAGAGGATGTGGTAAGTCTACTTATGAGGATGAATCAGAGAATATTAGAAATAGAGAAAGCATTGGAGGAAGCTCAACGAGGGAAATAGCCAGAGTTGGCCCCTCAACCATCTCAAACTGCTCCAATAGTAACAGCTCCAATAATTACTACTCCTTCAACAACAGTTACTACAGCAGCACCTCCCCCAGGTTCAACTTCAGCAGCAGGTGCATCAACTTTAGCAGATCCAACAGCAGCAGCAGTGCAAGAGGCTAGCTTGAGCATGGAGGCCATGATGAAAGAGATTAAGGCTCTAGAATTACAAATGGCAGAGATGAAGGAAACCAAAGAAAAGCTAGCCAAGATTGAGGGTAGTTATGATAAGTCAAAGATGGCAGCTGCTGAAAAAACCAGGGAACTAAAGGCCCTAGAAAATAAGATAAAGGCCTTGGAGAAAGACCTCACTCTCCATAGAACCCTGAATGAGATAAAAACAATTTTGTGGAATAAAATTGGCCAATCCCTTGCTGAGCAATGGATAGGAATACAAACCATTTTTGACCAAATAGAATTGATGGCTGTAGCTCAGCATGAAACTCATAAAGCCAGAACATTACTAGCAGATAAGCCTGAGCAAGCCAATAGATTGATTCACTTTTTGAATACTAGTACTGGTGACCAGCTGGCAGAACTAAACATCCAGAACAGGACAGAGACTATAGTAAGAGTCAAGAAAGTGCTGACCATGAGGAATTTTGTCCAAACTATAGAAAGGAAATGCCAGGAAATGCAGATAGAGGTAAATTCTTTTAGACAGAGGCTTGCAAATTTGAAAACCAAAGGTTTACCCAGCCTGGTTACTAGTGCTGGAAGGCTACTAAAATAGGAATAGTATGCAAACAGGCTAAGTACCTTTATACAAAATCAAATCACAGCATCATCAAGCAGTGTAGAAGAAGCAGCCCCTCCCACAGGGCAGAGTTTATATGAAAAATTGGAGGATTTGTTTTACATAGAGCATGAGGTAGCACACCTTTTTCCAGTTTGGCGAATTATTATACATACACTGAAGTTGATGAAACATTATACAAATTAAGAAAACATCAATTGCTAACTGAGGATTGGTGGCAAAGTCTGCTTCAGATTCTAAAGTAGTTTTGATTCTCTTCTTATTTATTGTCTGCATGAGAAAGTTGCATTATATGGCTCAGCTACCAGAAAATTCAAATTAACAGTGGGTGAAATTCGCGCTAAATATTCAAAAGCGCAAACCAGGTGGCACAGGACAACACTACAGGACAACATATCAAGGAAGCGGTCACCCACCGACTGCCAGAGTCAAAAGGTCAACAGCACACAGGACACCTGCCACAACGAGTAAAGAGCTTTTAATTCCTCAGTTATTTCTGCGCGATTTTTCCACAAATAGTTATTGATTATGTCAGAGTAGATGGATACACTGATGACCAAATATTTCTCTATGGGATATTTTGTAAAACTCCTATATATACTTGTAAAAGAGATGTATTGTGGGTTGATGATTTCTTCTTTCTGAACTGCGCTGTAACATATTAGACTGTATTAATACTAATGGCCTTCGAAGTTCACTGTGTTCGAATGATCTGAAGGTGGATTGGATGTTCTGGGACTTGCTACAGAATTCCTATGTCATGCTATGGAATAATAAGTTATACTAAAATGTGTTTTATGTTCTCTATTTTCGTAAATCTCATCTATGTTTCATGATCTTGATAATAGAGAAGAAGAATAGCATAGGATTTGTTTGAATGCACCTTATGTTCAATCTCTGTTGTCAATTATGTTTTCTTTAGGATTAGTCATGAATATGAATTCTTAACTGCTCATGTTTGCACTAGTTCTTTCAGTTTGAATACTGTTTAGGAATCCTTAATTGCTCCTGCATAATATTCATACATTTTCCATCTGCCAGTATAATGAAAGATTCTTGATTGCCTTTCATTCCCTGACTTCATTCCATCATTTCCAGATTTAAAAATTGTTTCTAGCTTGCCTATCCTGCTCTTTAGTATTACCTTTTCACCAAGAAACTCTTTCAACAATTATACTTTCAGTGACTCCATTGCCCAATGGAAAAACAGTTATACATTTGCATCCCAGTTCTGTCTGAGATCACCATCCAACAAACTTAAAACCAAACCCTGTTCATCATAACTAGCCTAAAACACTCCAAAACAAAGCTAAATTACAAAGAGAGAGCCCTCTCTGGTTGTAGATAGGATAGGACCTGCAACTAAAAGATTGGTTAGTGGTTACCTCGGCCATATTCCCTACAAGAAGCAGGGAACAACCTGAGTGATAACAAGGTGGTTGCAGTAAAGTGTTAGTAGAAGGCAGAGGCAACCGACATACAATATGGAGGGGTAGCAACTAAGGGATGGAAAAACCGAGTGAGAACTAGTAGTCCAAGTGGCACGGGAAATACAAAAGAAGATACTTGTAAGGAGAAAGGGTTGTTGTGGCTGGTGGGTTGGTTGGTTGCGGCAAGATAGAACCAAAGCGTAGGAATATGGCCAAGCAGGACCTTGGAGTTAAAGATTGATCCCTTGAATCTGTAATCGGGTATTCCTTGTAATGAATTGTGGCTGATGCCGATATGTTATGTAATGTTCCTCTATTGATTTAATATGAATTAAGGTCTAGACTAGTCTCTTAGCATGATGCACATGGTTGCTTATGATGTATAGACCCACTTAAAATTTTAAATATCCTGTAAGATTCATGCATGTAGTAGTTTCCTAGTGTTGAATGGTATGCTGTTGTCTTAATTATATATGTGATGCTAGTTATATATTAATGGTTGACGCATCCTTGATCCCATGATGAACCCTTCTTAGTTATGGTCACGGCACGCCTTGGGTGAGACTCCTTACCCCCTGGGTAAGGTGAAAATGTCGACATGTCCTAGACTACAATGATCCATTGTTGGTCCCCTAGACTACAATGATCCATTGTTGGTCCTCTGTGCTTGAACCTAGAGTCTTCTCCCCTGATGACTCTTTTGTGCTAACACCTGTGTTGATCTCCAAGTCTGCGCTAGTGGCTACGCACATCAACTCATCAAAGTACATGTCCAGCTCTAGTCGAACTTGTTTCTTCGACTTTTCCTTGGTGAGTGTGCCAATGGATGGGATCACATGCGTGTGCACAATGACATCCATGCTCCTGAACACCCGTGCATGTGAAGCCTGCAAACTGGTGATGAACTACGGGAGTTCCTTGTAGTTCTAAATCTGACTCCGGATGCGTGCCTTCAACTCTACTGCCTTTTCCTTCATCATCTTTGGCAAGTGCAATGGGGCTCCCTTGTACCTCATTGTCCATGTTTTCATGTGATCGACAACAGTGTGTAGGTCTGACAAGATGCATGTGCTCTTAGCACAGTGTTGCTTCCAACCGTTGAGATGGACAACTGACTTATGGACAGTGATGAATCTGGAATATAGATTCTGCATGACCGTCTCAAGAAATGATAATTCATCTAGTATCGCTCTCCTCAACTCTGCTCTAGAGGATGTTGTAACCTGTTCTCCTCCCTACTTGGTCACTTGTAACTCCTTGGCCATGCGCTCATTTTTTGCTATCAAGAATATAACACTCGAGCTGGTGGTTTTGGCATATGTTTTGGTAGCATCGTCCAATGCATTTATATGCTTGCACACATTGAATACGATCATTCGTTATTCAAACTGCGTAGTAGATACATGGACATCTGAAGTAGGAACTCTACATGACTGCAAAACTCTATGTTGTGACTCGTCGAAAGATATGTTGTGCATCTCCACCTTCAGATTGTCTTCAAGGATTTATGTGTCTCCTTGATCGCTTGGGACTTGCTCTGCTTCTGGATCAAGTGAAGCTCGTGGGGTGACATCTTGGTTTTGAGGCATGAGGTCAATATCTTGATTTGACTATGGCTGAACCATGTCTGTGTCCATATGCTTTAGCATCTATTCAATCTCTTGAGCCAAGTGCTGCTCCTGCGACTGCTCACCTTGTCTGCTCTATTCCAACTGATTGGATGAGTTTATAAACTATATGGGCATAGTTTCATCAATATGTGCATGTTGTGCCTCTTTCTATACCTATTCCTATTATGCTTCCTTCTCTGTTCTGCGCATCTCTTGTTCTTCCCTGAGTTTCCGCTTCAACTCTTGCAACTCCTTTTCTATTTCCTCCATCCTCTACTTCTCTCTTTTCCTTTGCGTGACCCTTCTGTCATGCTGTCACCTCTTAACCTCAATATCCAAAGCTGCTTTCAACACAAGTGAATCTGCTTTGAACTTGTAGCTTTTCTATGCCTCTGCGCTGTCAACAACCTTTCTCTTGCCTTTGTCATGTGTAGGTCTGCTACCCTCTGCTGTTACTGATGTTGCTGCTCTCTGAGATGCTGCTTCCTTCTACTTTGCTAACCACCCTACAACTATGCCGATTGATTCATTGAGCCTTGAGAAGTGATAGTAGTGTCTCCATGGGTCTTCCTCAGGCCAATGACACAACCCGTAGATCTAAGGATGTTGCACTCTCACACAGTGGTCCTTCACCAAGCAATGTGGGTCATACATATTGAAACTTCTAGTGCCAAAGGTGAATCTTTTGAATTCCTTCATCTCAGCCTCAACATGCTTGAGATTCTGAATCTCATACAACCCGATCCGCAGAGGAAGAGCAGGCCAAGGTGCCTTCTTTTTCCTGTGCAATATCGCTGACAAACTTGTAACGATGTGATATGACACCTCTTTCATGATGAGCTTATCCATGGAAAACTTCGGTAAAACATGCATAACCTTCTCTGCATTGTACATTCGTATGAAGGTTCCAAGGGGTGAGGCATACCAATATGCTATGTCGATCAATGCCGCCATCGCTACATGCAACATGCAAGGTGGATCCTACTCAAATATCATTCTATACACTAGGGTGACAAAGTGATCTGAAAACTGTATGATAACCCTGTGGAAGTTGCATTCAGAGAAAAACTTGCAATAAGTGTGCACAAAGGTTTCCAAAGGTGTCCACACCCAACCCATGGCTGGGAACTGTTGACAAGCATAGACTGCATCCAATATGTAAGCGGACATGTATATCTTCACTTGCTGACCTTTGGGTAGATGCCAGGCTTCTGTTACTTGTTCCTTCAACCTAAGCACCAACATGTTGGACCAATTGCAAGGCCTTCCTTCACTGACCAGTTGATCCAACATGATCACCCAACTCCGTGGGAAGGTTTATGTGCTCTCTTGGCCGTATAAGAGGCATGAAAAGATGACCAAGAGCTGATATGCCTTTCACAGTATCTTCATCTTGTAAACCTGGTTGGGTGTTGTGCTAAAAATGGATGGCTTTTTCACCCATATCTTCAAGATATCTCTTGAGTTTGCACTGCTGCTGTATCTAGTGAAGGGTGTATCCATGGTGATAACTGGCTATGTTAAGTCATACATCTCTTGGAAGTCCTTTGCCCTGAAGGTAGCAAGTTGTGTTCCAATGACACTGCTCAACTCCATTGTCTCTGAATCAGTATGCAAGACAATCCAGTGGATCATGTCCACTCATGGAAATGCGAGACACCTGCATGCAATCTGGTATAAGCCAAACTTGTGAATGTTGACATAGACCCTGCAGTCTTCCAGATTTTCCTCAAATGTGCCTGAGAAGGTGTCATTGATGTCTTGCCATTTCATCTTAATATCCTTGTCTATGAACAACTTGGTGTCTTCATAGATAGGTAATCTCATAGACACTTGCTCAACTGCATCTCCAATTGCGCTCTCAACGGTGTCCTTTGACCCTGCTCTCTTGGAGGCCATTGTACCTATACTGCTGAGAGCCAGATGAACACGTGTGATACATAGAGACAAAGAAACACTCATGGAAAGCAATTTGTCAGTTGAAAACCATAACAAATTGAGGACTGACATGCAACATACCCGGGTGATTGGTTGGGAAGATTGCGCAATTTTCACCGAAAGGCTGGGAGACTAATTACCAAATTGTGAAAGGCACAGTGATGACTGTCAGTGGGCTGACTGACTACTAAAACCATGCAATGCAAGTCTAACATGGCCAGCTGATGACTGAAACTGTGCAATGCACAATTTTAGTCAGCAATGACTATAACTAGCAAACTACATTTGCGCAATTTCTGGGGCGAGTAAGGCACTTCTTCTCAGAATTGTGCAGAGCAAGCCTCAAGGCTAGTGTTGGGCCAAATTTTCATAATTTATGGGAGGAAGGTAGAGCCTTCACTCTGAGAAATGGCAATTGCAAGTTGGGCAAGGCAAGGTCCGGGCCAAGGCAGCCCAAACCCATTGACAGGCGACTAAAAACATGAAAAGTCTGAATGCATGGCGAAGATGAGTACAAACAAGAGTGAATGATCATGCATGCAAATAGTGAGTGCAGGATTCAAAAAATAGGAAAACAAGCATGTGTGTGAAGTGAGTCACCGCAATGATGACTGTCAGTGTAGAAACAGTGTCATGCATGCGATAATAGTGAGATGTAATGAAAAACTTGAAACAATGCTTATACAAGATAACATGCATTAAAAAAACAACAAGTGTTCAACAAAACCAAGAGAATAACACTCACACAAACCGAAATATAAAAATCGACAGAAAAGTAGCAAAAGATATGAAAGTGGACTTAATCAGAAAAAGCTGAGATGAGTGTGTCAAATGCTCCTAGATGCGATGTGGGATGTCAGAGCTCCAAGATCAATGTGAGGAATGAGTTCTAAAGCATTGAATAAATAAGTTTTGATAAGATCGAGGCTTATGATGTGCGTGCCACAAATCTAGGAAAAAGTGACACTTGGTGGTTTGCATGTAACCTCCAGCTGCTAAAAATGGATCCCTAAAAACTAGGGATTTTTTTTTTTTCTTCAGGAGAAGCAACCCATGCATGCAAATCAAGATTGCTCAGTCTTGGAGGGAACTGGTCAACCTGGGAGCACATGCAATAGCCTGCAAGCCTAGGAATGAAATTTGTAGAGTTTCTGGGCTGAGAAAGTCTGGTTTTCCCTCATCCATTATGCAATTTCTGGACTAAAGCCCTGGTTGTCAGTCAGAATTGTGCAATTTTTGAGATGAAGCCCAATGTTGGGCTGCATTGTGCAGTTTTCAGAGGGAAGGCTACTTGGATGGATTTCACATTTCTTGAGCCCAACAGGTAGCCTAGATGGATTGCAAAATTTCCAGAGGGAAGGCTGGTTCCCCTCCAAAATTGTGCAATTTTCCAGGTGAGCATCACAACCAGAAAATGACTAAGTCTCGGCATGTCAGCCTATAGGTGGGAGACAAACAAGTTGACAAGCACATGATGGTAAGTCACTGAAATTCAGATGAAGCATTTGTACTTGGATAGTGAAAGACATGCTCCTAAGGATGGTTGGTAGGTGGTGAGTGCTAGTATTGCAGCAAGGATGCTGCAACTCCTGGGCTACAGCTTTACTTATCAACTCGGGGTTCATACAAACTTGAAGGTGGCAGTTTTGTATGCACAAGTAAAAATGATGGTCCTACCTGTTGTCATTGTTTAGCCAGAGAGAGACCACTGGGGTTCCAAAACAGACTTTTATAGAGTCAGAAGAAGCTTGATTCTTTAATGGAAGAAGGGAAATTCTAATCTAAGAGAGCTACTCTACTGCAGTAATAAAAAAACGACATGTAATGCTAAATCACGCCATACCTTAATTAACCATTTAAGCAACTATGCTAAACAGAATTTCTAAATCAACAATAAACAAATTCTACTATCTAAGTTGCTGAAGTAAAGAGCATCAAACCATACTAATGTGCAAGCAAAAACTAAACTAAATCTATTTTCAGTTTTTTTGGTTTTTTTAGGAAAAATAAAGTATGCAAACTAATTGTTCTTGTGGATGTGACAGGTGGATGGAAGGTGTTTGAGGATGGCTAGAAGGTTTATGAAGTGGTTGGATGGTGTGGAGGGGTCTTAGGATGATTTTTGTGACTTCCTAGAGGTTTCCCATCAATTCGGCCTCAAAACAGGCCGTTTCAGGAAAACCTACATGATGTACTAGAAACCTACAGGATGATCCTGTAGGAATTACAGGAAACCTACAGGATACAACCGAGAGCTAATTTGTGAGGTTTGGAGGTGTTGGGAAGCTTGGGAAAGGTGTGTGATGAGTGGAATGGGGTGTTAGAAGGTCTAGGAGCACACAGGAGTCAATACCCAAGATGAGAGATGGCTAGATTCGCTCAATGTATCTAGTGGGATTTCAATGAAAAATGATGAAAAACTAGTGAGGGTGATGGTGAACAAGAGATGGCTAAGGTGGGTGAAGTGGAAGGTGGCTATTGGTGATGAAGTCTGGGTCTCCTCTTGAAGTACCTTCTCTGCATAAAACATGTGTGTCTTCCAAAAACTATGTAATAAGATACATTTTCATAAACTAGAAAAGCATGAATCAATTGCCTATATTATGCATGAAGAGAGTTGCTAAAGGGAATGAAAGCATGAGTGAGATCTTATTACAGAAATGGAGATGGAAAAAGATGACGATGAAATCTACCTTGCAACATGAACAAAATATTGAATCAAAGACAACAAACTCCAAAGTTCATACAAGAACTAGAAATCTGTGTTTTTGGGGCTGCTGAAGGGTCCCTTCCTCAAGTCATGGTCCCAAAGGGAGGAAGTGAGGCTGAGACATCTGCTGATGACCTTGTGGTGATCCTTTTTCTCCTTGCTAGCCTGCTACTTGAAATAATGCACAAATGGAAGCAAACTATCACACAACCAATCTAATCTAGACTACTGTAATGGAAATGCATATACTAAGCAAATGAACAATTAAGCTATGAATCTATACTAGCATATATGTACAATAAAGAGGAGCCTTGGTTGCTAGGGTTGGGCCCTAACCCAAGAGCTTCATCTCTTTGAGTTAACTCAGTATTGGCTCAAAACAAAACTCATTCTTATTACTAAGACAATGAATTACATCAAAAACTATCACAAGTCTTGCAACTCGAAAATAGAGTAGAGTTTTACAATAAAAAATCCAAGTCCTACTGAGGTCCTAGGCCTCTCTACTTATACATCTGAAGTCTCCAATGACTTCCTTAAAATTAGGGAGGTTCGGCTCCCAAACTCGAGATCAACTGGTGCTTTGTCTTTCACTTGCTCAGCTGCCTTCTAGTCCTCATGATTTGGTTGTTTGCACTTTGAGCTGATGGAGGAATATTCGAATGGAGGGGTAGTAAATGAGGAGGATTTACCTCCTATAATTCCTCTCACTTGTGCCATTCGATTTTTGACCTTGGTATTTGCCAAAATTTCCTTACTTTTATCCTTTAATCCTACATCAAATGCACATTAGACCACAAAGCAAAATATCCAACTCTAATTCATCTCATAAACAAAATATAATCAAAAGTATGCAATAAGTTATGAGAATAGTTGGTTTGACTAAGCTAGGAGGTGAATTAAGGCCCATATAATTACCCAATGATGAGGCTCATCATCATCCGCTACTAAAAGTGTTGCTCATCCTCTGAGCAACTTAGTCAATATCCATATCCTTCATGGCTCTGGTAGCATCTCTGACATCCCATGCCTCTATTGTGGTCTCCTCTTCTTGTTCATAGAAGCCTGCTTTCTTTTCTACTTCTTCCCATTGCCTCTTTTATTCTTCTTCTTTTCTCCCTTCTAGCATCCCTAAGAGTAGTGGTGGATTGATTTTTAGGCCTATCCAATTGACCTTCAACCTTTGCATATATTTCTTATACACAGGTGTCTTGTTGAGTGCCTCTCTCAACCTTTGATGGGAGTGATATTCTCTTATGTTTAAGATGTGTGGCAGTGTGTTCCATCTCCTTAGGTAAGCATGCATACTATCATCTCCTAGCAACCTAAACATGTCCTCAGAATGTGCAATTGCTTGCTCTTGGGCAGCAAGATATCTAGGTGCTAGCTGGGGATCATTTGCAATCAAATTATGGGTATTAATGAGGGCCATGGGATTTGATTGTTCAACTTTGATCAAAAGAGGTTCAGTTTTCTCTCTGGCCAATATCATTTTCATCTCTACAGTTCTTGACTCCTCATGGTTCATCCATGATGTCAAAGCCATTAATTGTAGATCCCCTAGCTTGGCATTAGGGTCCCAAACATTCATGTCTGTTAGGGCCATGTTGTGCAAATAAAACTCAGCCATTTTGGCCCTATCATCTAGTGTACTTTGATCACGAATATCAATAAACTGCCTGTAGTCCTGAAATGGCATGGTTCCCCTCTATGCTAGTGTCTTAATCTGAAACTACAACCATTGTTCTTTGAGGTAAACACCATAGGATTTAGTTGGCATCCTACACTGGATTGCCTCCAAGCAGAGCCTAGCCATACATGCTAGTTGATTCTCTCTTTCCTACAACTATTCCCTCAGCCATGCATTTTCTGTCTCAAGTTGATTTCTGATTATAACTTCTTTGTCCCTTAAGTCACTTAGCTCTTTGCCCATTTCTTTGAGTTTCTCTTCCATGTGCCCAATGTCTTCCACCCCCTTTGATTTGGCGATTTGCATCCATCAGTGGGTTCTTGTTATAGGGAAATCTAGTCTCTATGCAGAGCTGCTAGTCCCACTAAGACGGGTAGCTATCTTAGAAATAAACAGATTAAAGTTACTTTCACTTTCCTTTATGAGAAGTAGATAGGAGAGGAGCAAAGAATACCAACCTCGATTTTTCAATTGGTTCTCCGCTTGTTCCTTCTCCCCTTTGACAGATGTTTGACACTCTTCCCTTGACCACTCCGCTTCAAAGAGTACCTGTAAAGTCAAAGCATCATAATACCTTCAAAGTGCAGAGATCTACAGTCATAAACAATATAGGACTAGATATATATTGACCACATACATGCATATATTAGCAAACACACAAGAATGTGGAGGAAAACTTGAATAGATTTATTGATATAGAGATTAGAAGAGAGGATTACAACCCATTGATCTGACCCAGCACCATCCTCCCAGCATGAAAGCCCTTCTTCACCTCATGAAAAACTTAGATCACCCAACACTATGATATTCCACCAGGAAA
>APFE030315190.1:112005-136644 GCA_000404065.3 Pinus taeda
AAAATACAAAAAGATGTTTTCTTCAGATAGAAGTAGCTTAGACACATGTATTTTACCTTCCTAGAAGTAATGGCATCTCTTTCAGTAGCTTGCATCCTCTTTTCGCATCAGTAGGACTAGCTGGTAAAATTAGAGTTTGCTAGGGTTTGCGCTTTCTTTCAGCTTTTCAGTTTCTTTTCGCAAGCAGATTAGCTTCCTCCGAGTTAGCTTCCATCCATCAGTGAACAAGATTCTTCTCAGAGCTCATAGAAGTTGGCTTGAGCCCCTAGCGGACTTGTGCTAGCTGACCAAGTGACAGTTGTGGCAAGAGCTAGTACTTGTGCATACAACACCGTCGCTTCCAAGTTTGTTATGAACTACCGGGTTGATAAAAGTAAAGAAGGGAGTCCCAGGAGTTGCAGCATTATTACTGCAATACTGGAGCCCACCAAACCGTGCAAGCTTTCTTGTATGTAGCCTTTACGGTTTTCGTGCTAGTCGTACCGATCACACCATCACCAACATGAGAGTCTTTGTTTGATTTAGGAGGAGGAGGAACGGAAAATTTTGGTCTAGGAGCATCAGGGATTTTGTCATAGAGTGTACCAGACTGTGTCTAGATCAAGTCTAGATATTGCACACGATAAATGACTTGCTCTTCAGTGATGACCCCTCCCTTTGCCACATCTTCTGTTATAGAAGGTAACAATGACTTAATAAACCATTCAACTAATAGCTGATCAGGAACATATGTTTTTACCATTCTACGATGACGCCGCCACTCATACATATGATCAGATATATGAGTGGCTGTTGTCTGCTTAAAATTGGTAAGAAGCTCTGTTCCTGTTTCATACCTTATGGGTAATTGAAAATGGGTTAAAAAGGTTGTGGCTAGGGTGCTGAAGTTATCAAATGAAGCTCTTGGCAATTCAATGTACCATTTTGCTGCCGGACCAGTTAACGTTCTCTGAAAAAGGCAAAGCCTAATTGAATCATTGTTGAGAGTGTTGGATGAACACCACAGATGAAAGGTGATCACATGATTCGATGGGTATTCACCCGGATTTCCATTAAATTTAGGAATATCTGATGGAAGTTTATGAGGAATCGTTGGCCACCAAGGGGCATAAGCAATTGGATCGTTTGTTAGCCGATTTAGATCTGGTAACTCTAAAGTCGCCATGAAGGGTAACTGTTGATTTAGGTTTGGCGAAGCATACCTAGGATAGGATGGTATCGCCTGAGCAATGGGTCTTTGCATACCAGCATAATGCATTTGATGCTGATAAATTTGGTAAGGTTGATGAGCATAACCATTATAAAATGATTGATGTTGACCGTTTTGAATATACGGTTGTCCATTACTTGCAAAGATTTGTTGCTCAGATCCTTGGTAAGCTTGTTGGAATTGCGGTTGTTAATATTGCACCAGTCATGGTTGTGAAACCATGTGCTGTTGTCCAATATTGGCCATTTGACCAAGATGAGGGGTAATAGTACCCGTTTGAACCTGGGTCGCTCCTGTTAGGGAGCCACTAATCGGTGATTGTGGCTATGTCGAGGAGACAGAAGGCTGTTGTATTGCAACCTGAGAAACCTGAGGTTGACATACAATAGGCAACGCTTGTACTTGCGACACTGTCACAATGGCCGGTGTAGTGGGGATATTCAACATAGGTAAACTTTCTTGCATTGAGTATACAACTCTTGGTTGTTGAGGTAGTATTGGCACCCAACCGTTGGATGTAATTCCAAGATGACCCGAATTCTGTTGCGAACTCCCATATGGTTGTTCTCCCGGAGGAAACAATGAAAGGGTATACTGCCCCCCATATGGTGGCAATCCAGTGCTCAAAGGAACGATTGGCCTTTGGGGATAGGACTGCGCAAATTGATACTGTTGCGAAGGATCAATTTGTTGAGACTCAACATAAGAGATTCCAGATATTATTCTGGACGAACAAACGGGAACATACCATACTATCGAAACAATCCCTGGATGGAATCCATCTAGCGGTTGAGAGCTAGTTGGGACAGATGGTATACCGACGAACATTGTTGGAGTAGCGGTAGGAGGTTCTACTGCTGTTGCGTCAGATGACACAGTCCTAGATGTCGACGGTTGTTTATACATGTCTAGTCTATCCAAGAGATTTCCAAGCGATTCTACAGGAACTTGTGATGAAGGGAGACTAACTTCTGATGAAGAAGGATACAGGGTGATCCCGGCTCCAAAATGCAATGGAGTACTTGACGAAGGATCTTCCACAATCTCTTCTATAGCAATCAAACCAGGTGGGAGAGGTAGACCGTCAGGTCCGTAAAATATTTTTGGTACTGAAGAAGATATAAGTTCTGCAGCGACAGATGTTTGGGGAATAACACCTTTCGACACAGCTGTAGATGGAGCCGGTTCAGGATTATAAGTGTTTACCATCACACAAGGATCAATTCTAATGTCCTCTTGTGGCTGCAGAATTTCTTCTGTAGAGGTAGGGATACTAGAAATGGTTGGAGTAACCGAAGTCTCTAAGGATGTTGGAACACTTGTTCCAACCAAACCAGGGGACTTTGATCCGGTTAAACGAGTTCGCTTTGTCTGGAATATTTTCGTTTCCAGAGTCAAAGACAGTTGACTCATAAGTCTTCGTGAATGACGAGGTTTTGATTGACTTTCTTCCATGATTGCGGATTACTTGATCAACTGAAAATAAAAGGGAAAAAATGATTCCAAATTTAATGAATTTTAGACACGTTGACACAACTTGCTTTTTTCAATTTTTAAGAGTTGAGAAAAAGCAAAAGATGACTCTGGTCGACTTCAATTTTTAATGAGCTTGAAGTGACAAGTGCTCAGATGGACCTTTTCCTTTAAGGAGTCTGAAAAGGAATGAAAGAGACTACTCTAGAAATCTAGACAGAGGGATTACCAAACCAATCGCAAAACTGCAGAATAATTTTTATGGTACGGAAATCAATCTTCCTGAATGCTGTGTTCAGTGCATTGCGATCAATAGGGCGACATACACGCCTTCCTAAGGATAAAGGATGTAGCCTATTGTGGTCTCCCAATATATACTCGATGGTACGTGGGAGCACAAGTTTGTACTGGCACTTGTCGTCTCAAAGAGGAGGAATCACCCAACCTATAATGAAAGTGATAGTTACCAAGCTTTACGACACCAGAATATGTCTCTAGCCTAGATTTCTAAATGTTGTGCATTAGGTTCCAAAGCGTTTTTATGTTCATTGAATTTATTTTATAGTTGATCTTTCTTAAGAAGTTTTCCTTTCAAGTTCACTGCGTGATGTAGATATACAATTCCTAAAATGCAATCTAAGATGATAAACAATCGTTTGATCTTCTTTTTGCAATGAAAATCCTACCTACTAAGGAAAGAGAAAAGAGATTCTTTTCAACATAGAGCAGAGAGCACACACTAGATGCACTGTCCTAAATCAAAACCAACAAGCAGTCTAAATGCAAATGCACGTGCATGTATTTGTTTTCGCTTTCTTAATATGTGAATGACAAAAATAATGCTAAGTACAAATTTGAATTGTTTCAAGCGAGAGTACTAACGATTTTCTTTTCAAAAACGAAAGGAAGATTATAACGACACTCTGCGATTTTGAATTGGAAATTTCTTTTGACACTTGAAAAACTACTAATTCAAATCAAATAGAAGAGTAACAGTGTAATCGACCATCAAGAACAATAGAATTCTTTTCTTTGATTGAAAACGACACTTACGACACTTTCAAATCAAAAGACGATAGCTTGATTATGCTAATTCTTTGTAAAAGAGGACTGTAAATGGCGAACAATACATAAAAACATTTACAGTTCTTTGTACAATGGAGGCTAAATCATGCAAAGGAAGGGAGTTTCCATAGAGCTATACTGATCACAGACAACAAAACTCCTGAATAAAGCTGAAGAGAGTGAACAAGAAACCAAAATCTAGAAGCAGAAGAGGTCTTATCTGATCATTGCACCTGTAACACAGGGAAAGTGCGATGCATCTCACTTACTGCACATGAAAGGTGTGATGCATCCAGATTCCCAAGAGGAGAAGGTGCGATGGTCTAGGGATGAGACTTCAACTTGGTTCCGGTTCACAGTTTGCAGCTTAGTTCAAGGATTTAGGCCGAGCAAATGATAGTCAGTAAATGCAAATCACAGGGGCTGATCTAATGAGGCTACTTGAGCCACCACCAGGACAATTAGGACTACTTTGCACTTGCATAGCAAATGCAGTTTGAAGGCTAGCTGGCTTGACTTTAGGCTCCGTCTGTAAGTTTATAAAGCAAACAAATATAGACAAGCAAACAAACTAGTTGCTCCCCAGTGGAGTCGCCATTTTGATATCGGGAAATCTAGTGTTTATGCAGAGCTGCTAGTCCCACTAAGACGAGTAGCTATCTTAGAAACAAATAGATTAAAGTTATTTTCACTTTCCTTTATGAGAAGTAGATAGGAGAGGAGAAAAGAATACCAAACTCGATCTTTTGCTTGGTTCTCCGCTTGTTCCTTCTCCCCTTTGACAGATGTTTGCTGCTCTTCCCTTGACCACTCTGCTTCAAAGAGTACCTGTAAAGTCAAAGCAAAATAATACCTTCAAAGTGTAGAGATCTACAATCATAAACAATATAGGACCAGATATATATTGACCACATACATTCATATATTAGTAAACATACAAGAATGTGGAGGAAAACTTGAATAGCTTTATTGATATAGAGATTAGAAGAGAGGATTACAACCCATTGATCTGACCCAACATCATCCTCCCAGCATGAAATCCCTTCTTCACCTCATGAAAAGCTTAGATCACCCAACACTATGATGTTCCACCAGGAAACCAACAACACTTCCTTGCAAGATACAAAATTCCAGCCTTCTGGATCTCTGGGATGAGGGATCCATATATAGATGATTGCAGGGGGGTGAGTCAGCTTTTGGGATTTTGATTAGTGTCTTCTCTCTGATAATTCTTGATTCCACTTGGATATTGATGATCTCTTACTCATCCCTAGGCAAATTCAGAGAGGCAAGTGTCACAGGAGAAGTTTATGGAAGATTTCATGATCATCCACCTTGCAAACTGTCTCTTCCATTTGTCTACTCTCGCCCATCGCACCCTACAGAAGGGCTTTTCAGTATCCATCACACTTTTTACAATGAGAAGGTGAGATGCATCACACCCTCTGCACTGAGTAGTTTGTATGGTCTAGTTTTGATTAGTTTCGAGCAGTTTTCTGTGGAGAACTTTTGGGAGATGATGTAATCAGCTGACCTTATCATTTTAGGGTATGAAACAACACTTTTAGGAACTCAGAAGCCCTTGGTTTATGGACATATGTGATTGGGGTTGTAGTGCCTAAATATGTCTATAACAGTTCTGACCCTCTCCTTCTCAAGCTCAAAGAATAGTGGGAAGGAAATTTTTTGAGGTATTACCCTACCTCCTTTAATAAACCGGTAATAGGAGTACAAGTCAGTTTTGGGGCTGGGTTCCTTTATCTCTGGGTCTTCCTCTTTAGCTTCCTACTGCTCCCCTACCTTTCTTTCCAATTTTTGTGCCTCTTGTAGATTCAACGGAGTATCTTGTAGGACTGTTTTTGCTTCCTGTAGATTTTGCTATGGATCCTATAGGATTGACTTACCCTTTGAGGAAGTTGATCTAGTAGTAGGCCTCCTTACATACGTGATAGGGGACTTAGGGAAGGCATTTTTCCTTTTTTTTGTAGGGGAATCTTCAATCTCAATAGGAATTTTTGTTGATGTTTGTGGCTTCCCCTATTTTATTCTTGTGTTATTTCTTGTTCTGAAGTATATTGGGGTCCGCCTCTGCCTTTTCCCTTTTTGCTTGACTAGGGTGTTGAGAGTAGTGAGAGAAGCTACTGCCTCTCTCTCAGTGGTATCTAGAGACACCCTAGGTGACTCCTCTTTGTGTTCTTTCCCCTCTGTTTTATTGCCTTCTTCCTCTCTATTTTTCTTGTCTTCTTCCTCTTGTAGATCTTCATCGTCTCTATCAGTTTCCTCCTTAATTTCCTCCTCTGTTTCTTCATCATCCTCCTTCTCTTCTCCCTCTTCTTCTTCAACTTCATTATGTTCCTCTGTGTCAGCTCCTTCTTCATCCATCTCATCCTTATCTTGCTCTGTATCTTCCTCTTTCTGTTTTACCTCCTCTTCACTGATAGTAGGACTAACATCATAAGTGAGCACTTTGATGTCATCATATGCTGGAAAGTCTCTAAAGATTGACCATGTTATAGGGGTTCTGAGGTTTTGGAGGGCATATTCAATGAGGACCCTAATCAACCCATGGTGATCCAATTGTTGGGAATTCCTCTCCTTCACTTTGATGCTTGAGTCTATAAGTGATTGCAACAAGAAATATGGTATGCTGAGTCTTTGGTGAGGTAGTGTTTCTACCCCAAATCTTAATTCCTCAAGGATCCTGAAATGATAGCCATAGAAAACACTATATCTACCCTCACATGAGATTTATTTGATGAGTTGGTAGCCTACCTCACTCCATGGGTCTAGCAGACTTTCTCTTCTTACTCCATTTTTGTCCTTAGTGGGTTCTTCACCTTCTAAAAAGAATTTTCTTTTTGTCGCCTGGCTGTCTCCTTTGTCTTATTTTATCCATGTGATTCCTAGGGGAAGTGTGGTGACCCTGTTGATGAGCTCTGGGATGAGATCTATACTGAGGCCCCTTACTACAACCGTGGCATGGATTTTGCTGTGTGGAGTGAGGGAGAGAGAAAATTCTTGAGTCACCTCATCATCATACCCTCTGAATTTTTCGAAAAATCCCATCCAATTGTGTCTTGTAAATATTTCAAGCACCTGGGGGTGTTATTGGATTCTCATAGTGTTTGTGGGCTCTCTCCTATTAAAACCTCTTGTCATCTTACTGGTGAAGCTTGAGGAGAAAATGAGAGGGTTGACACAAATTTTCAAATGCAGGAGAAAAATAGATGACTGTGTATTTAATTCACTTCACACAGTTGCTAAATTCACTCAATTTTAGAGTATCCCTGTTCATTTACTTGCAAAGGAGGATGAAATTTTAGAGCCTACCTCTTTAGACTAGTTGTAGTGGGAAATTCCCGTGATATCCCTTCTGAACTCTTCTCTGCCAATCCTATAGATAGTCTCTATGTATCTTGTAGACTATATCCTGTAGGAATTCCTATGCATGCTCTTGTAGGAATTCCTATGTAGAACGATGGATCCTTGCTTTTCTTGGGTGGCATTGGTTATGAGAGCGACTTGAGTGAGGGAGTTTTGAGGAGGTGAAATGCATGAATGCATGGGAACGATGTTTTATTTCCTCTTATGGTGATTTGGGGTGAGGTGGTGTGCTGGAAAAAAAGGTACATTGCCATTTTTTCACTGTTGGTCCCCACTACCACCTCATCATTTTCCACTCCTCGTAATCAGCTCCCACCTCGTAGATCCATAGTTTAACCACTTTTTGTCCTACTCCTTCTTCGTCTTTGAGTTAACTATAGCCACATGTGAGAGGACCCCCGGTTGTGCATGTGCTGACTGAACGAAGGTGGCCAAGTTAAACACCTTTTCACTTATAAACCAACTATCTTGTAACCCTTACAATTTTTGACTACATGATGCATATGAGTGAGTGAGCGGGATACTTACCTATGGTTTCAATGCTATGCTGCAGTTGTTGAAGACCAAAAGTGTTGCGTTGGATATTTGCTGCATGCCATTCTTATTTCTTCTCTTGTTGTTTTCTAATGGTTTCTTTGCTTTTGTAGGTTTCTATGGCTGAAGATCTGATGTTGCTACTATGGAGCTCCTGGATCATCCTAGTGAAGACCTGTTGCTAGTGTGATTGGCATTCTGTGGGATAGGCTGCTATAGGATTTCCTACAGGATGTCCTGTAGTTGCTTCTCCCTAAAAATTCTTTAATCATTTGCTTGCTGGGGTTGTGAGGATGGTGACATGGATGGAAAGAAGGAGTAGAAGTGTGGAGAGCAAAGGATACTCAGGTAATCCTCTTACTCCTCTCCGTTTCCCTATTTTTTTCTTTTTAAGACTGACAGAAATTGTTGAAACTGATTTTTTTGTTTTTCATGGTGAGTGCAGGGATGATGATGTGGACAAGGTGAGGTGCTAGATCATGCATCGGGTGGATTTTAGGGACATAAAAAATCCATCATTTTCCTTTGAATTGCTTCCCGTAGGATTTCTGGGTCACTGTAATTCCTACAGGATCATCTTGTAGGTTTTCAGGGGATCCTGTAGGAATACAGGGGATCCTTTAGAAAACACATTCTTTGCATAAATCGAAGCAATGGAGTGGAAAAATGACAAAAATGATGGAGGGATGCATGGTAAAGAGTGGAGAAGATGAATATGTGCGAGGAAGGGGTATCCTTTGCATCCTCTTTTTCCCCTTGACTGTCTTTCTTGCCCACCTGCAAATGGAAATTTCATGACATATATATATATATATATAATTTATATATAAATTATATTTATATATATATTTATATATATATATTATTATATATCTATATTTGAAAAATAACTAGGCTGCCTCAGAGAGGTTTTCACCCTAGTTGTTTGTCCTGGATGCCTTAAGGAAGGTTTTCATCCAGGGATATTCTTATTCTTTTTTTTCTTTTTGATATTTTTTTCTCTTTTTTTTTTTTCTTCATCACTGGGCTGCCTCATGAGATTTTCATCCCAAAGATGGGACTTGGGTGCCTCATGGAGGTTTTCACCTGAGTCCTTATTCTTTTTTCTTAGTGATTTGATGAGGGAGGAGCTGGAACTTGCTCCACCGTCATCACTGCTTTATTGATATTATCAATGAATTCTTTTTTTGATAAAGGTCTGTTGTACATTTTCAATTAGTGCCCATTAACAAGAAAAGGAATGGCTTCTTCATCTATAGTTCTGATTTATTTTTGGTTTGAGTGGGCCTGACTAAGGTTCAAAGTTAATTAGCCAAACAAATCCCTACACTACTGGCCCTTTCGGTATTTGCCCACAGATCACAGATTGAAGTCTCACCCGAAGTAGTATGGGGGGATTTTGGAACCAAGTTTCTGCACCCTGGAGATTTCTGAGGGGTTGATTTAGTTCAACTGTGAATATCTTCATGTAGGTCACTTCGCGCACTGTCTTGACCTGCGAGACCTTTGCGATCTATTATAACCACCTTTGCGCAACCCTAACCAGGGTTTGAGATGCTTTCGCTCTACCAGGGAAGCGATCTATGCTATTTCTCCAAGTTACACCGCTTATCTTATCTTCTTACAATTGTTAGTTAACTTCACGTAAATAGATAGCTTATCTCACATTTACTTAATCAACACAGCCATATAAGTTCACGCACCATATAAACAATGAAAATGTAATTTATACCCAATATATTCAATGCATAAAAACAGTAAATGAATACACATGAATGGTATAAAACTTCTCTTTATTAATTATTCAACGGTTACAGACTCAACCTGCCCTACGCACTCAGCTGCAGGGGTCTTCACACTCAACTGCAGACTACTAGGCCTCTGCGCACTTAGTTTCAGAGCCTTCTCCTACTCTATGACCCAAAGACTCAACTCTACTTCAGACAAGACTCAATTCTTCATCCTTCATTCTCCAATTCTATCTCTAACTGATTTACAACTTAGCACCTTGCTTTATTTATACAATCCCATGGTCCACGGACCATGGGTAGATCTCTAAAGTTGACATTACATTACAAAATTAAGGGTGGAAAACCCTATGCCTCATGTACAAACTTCACGCTCCGCGCCCACAAAATGCAGAGGCCTTACATCGGATTTACATCTTTTGACCAAAATCTAGGCTTTAAGCCCCAAAACTTCCCTTGGGGGATCCCGCGCCCAACATGGCCCCAACACAAACATCGTTACTCGCCCTCAAGTTACTCTATCGGTGCAGAGATCTTCGCGTGAAGACCACCCAAATTTGCCTGGACCACTGCAAGATTGACAACACACTGAGCAGCTGCATGTTGTACTTCATGGACGCACTATTCCGAGACTACTGTAGATGAACTGCTGCACTGCACCTATTTATAGTCTCGTGCCTCCTTTCAGCTGCCTGGAGTGCTAAGACTATGCATCTGTCAACTAGTTAGATAGCCGGGTCACCCGTGTATGGCTTTAACCCACTGCCATTTACTTTTCTTGGGAAAGGTTCTCCATTTAACTTTACCAACTACACCGCACCTCCATCTGTGAACTCCTTAATAACATACGGTCCCATTCAATGCATTCTAAATTTCCCCAAAATTTATCAAACTTACTATCATACAGTAACACCAAATCATTCACCTTGAAGGTGTATAACTTAATATGTCGATCGTGCCAGGCCTTTTCACGCTGCTTCTGTACCTGTTGGTGAAAGCCATCCAAAAATCATTCTTCCTTAAGTTCCTCCAACTGCATGAGCCTCTCCTCCAGGGCTCCACTGTCTGTCATACCTGTGAGCGTTGTGATGCGCAGACTAGGCATGATTTATTCCATTGGCATTACGGCTTCCACTCCATAGACGAGCCGAAAAGGTGTCTGTCCCATCAGTTTCTTGCATGTCATCCTATAAGTCCATAATACTACAAGTACGTGTAGGTCCCAATTAATTCACTACACATTTTATATGTTGGTTAACGCAATCTCCAGTACTTTGTTAAATGCTTCTACTGTCCCGTTAGCTTGTGGGTGATATGGTGTGCTTTTCTGATGATACACTTGAAACTCTTCTGTCAGCGTGTTGATTGTCTCGTTTAGGAAATGTGTACCGTGATCGCTCATCAAGATATTCAGACATCAAAATCATGTGAATACGTGTTCAAATTGAAACCAACTCATAAAAAGATAGAAAAGATAGATCAATGCCTTATAATTCAGCCTCTTCGAGGGGCAACCTCATTTACATTATGCAAATGAACTATTCTTGGATGATACAAATGACAAGACCTCCTTTCTATATATAGGATTCTAAGGGGCCATAATATAATCAGAGCTGACATAACAATAATAATGTAAGGGCACAATAATAACAATAGTGGGCTTCTATGGGGCACAATAATAACAATATGAGGACTACATGGGCACAACAATATAATAAGGGGGTTGTACTAATAACAATAAGGGATTACACTAGTAGTATAGGGACCTAACAAGGAATATGTGGGCTCTCTCCTATTAAAACCTCCATAACTTCCTACTGTAGCTTTTCAATTTTTTTGAAAGGGAATCCTACTGCCAATTATCCATTTCAGAGCACTTAGGGTTTTAGACTAGGAGCATAAGGAGTAGTGCTTCCTATTGATTAGTGGGAGGCAAAATTGCATGCCAATCTCAAAAAAAGTTTATTTCCTATTATAATGCTCAACCTTCCAGGAGAAAAATTCCAGACTTCAAATTCTTTTGTTTTTAGGGTTTTGCTACATGAGGTTCTGTGGAAGAATTTTGGAAAAATTGCATAGGATTTTTTTTTACAAAAGGTGAGGAGAATCACGTACTTATCCCTTACTTAGAGATTCCTACGTGATTTTAGGGTTTCATGGATGACATTTCTCAAGATAAGGCTCCTTCATAACTCTTGGTGCAATCCAATAGAACCTACTTTGTATCTTGTAGCACATAACCTGAATCTTATAGCAATTATCCTTCAGTCTTGTAGCTTCTCTATGGAAACCTATGAGACCTATACTGTAGCTAGCTTGACTCCCAATGATGGTAGTGAGCATCCTTACCATTTTTAGAATGAAACTTTGGTACAAATGAGGCTCGGGCTCACTTTTTATTTTTTTTGTGGTTTGGTGGTGGGATCAACACGTTGTATTTGCTGGCTCCCACCTACCACCCTCGCACTTCCATCATAGGACTAATGGCCCACTGTCGTAGTCATGAATCTTTGGATTTTTTCTTTTTGTCCACATGTGATGAGAGAAAGATAAATCTAGTTTCGCTATTTAAGGGTGGCCGTGACTTCTCAGCCACTCTGAGCCTACAAAACCTTTTCTCTTGTGCATTGGCACCACATTTTCAACCATAATACACTCAAGAGGATAGGTGTGGAATAGTGCATTCTTGTGCCTACCTAGTGGTTGCTTGCTAATGTGATGATCACTTTGATGTTTGCATGACATTTATGGACATGTGTGAGGATGATTTTGAGTGTCTTATGAGAGGTTATTTCTTTGTATCCCTTGCTTCTTGCAGTTTCTTGAGAAATATATAATAATTATTTTTGTGTTCTTTTGTTGTCTGAAGATTGATGATGCAGGTCCTCTCTTCATGCAAGTGATTTTTGGATTATATGCTGCTACGGGCTAGGTGATCAATAATCTTGTAATAGCTTAGAAACGGTCATGTAGCTACTTAAGCATCATAATCATAATCCTCATGGTGATTGACTTCTAAATCTAGTGCTCTAGCTATGTTCCGGCAGGGGATGTGTAGACTGCTACACGACTGTGTGTCTTCCAATAACAGTCGCATATGCACTGCTAAGACCTCTAATTTCTCCCAACATCCCTTCAGAAAATTTTGATAATTTATGGAAAGGCTAATGAAGGATGTCAGAGAGTTCTGTGGTAGCAAGAAAGGTGGATGAAGGGGTAAAAGGAATGATTTTTGATAAATAGAGAGGGGAATGGTAGTGGAGGAAAGGCCAACTCCTATGGTGAGTGGTTGATAAGGTAATTATGGACCTTCTCCTTTGCTCTTGAGAATAAAACACATAGTATGCCTATTCTTTCTTGCATCAATCATCATCTTGTAGAAATTTGGGGAAATTTGTTGAAGAATGTAACTATTTTCGGTCTTCATAATTATATTTGAGTCATGTATTTGTCAATAGAAATAAAAATAAAAGTAATTTATAAAAAATATTTTTTATTAACTTATTAAAACATGGGTTTCATGCTTGGGTCGATGGTCAATAGGTCAAAGCACTCATTGGGTGCTCTAGGATTTTTGTTGTGTCAAAGTCAAAGTTATTATGTAAATAAACCCTTCTTGGGTTCATGATGCTAAAGAAATAAATTTATGTATTCTTGTCATAAAACCACCTCCACCATCAAGTCAGCCTCAAGAACTTAAAGTTGGCCTCAAATAAGATGTCTAGTTGGCCTTATGAAGGGACACATCCACCTTGTGAAGACCTCATATATATAAAGGAGCATTCGACCTTGGAACATTGGCTATCAATCAATTCGATTTGCACTTTTGTTGAAGACAATAAGTTTGTTGAAGTAATGAGGATGGACTACCTATGAAAATGATAAAAACAAGAAGACCAAATCCTATTACAGGACCAAAGTTCCTATGATTGAAAAGAGCCGAAAATAAAAGATGATAGAAAGGTTTGAAACCCTTGTTCTTGTAGAACTGTTTTGGAAGAAGACTACTCCAACTGAAGGGCTGACTTGATGGATGGAGAGAGGTTTAGGTCAAGGGTCTAGGATGGTCTTAATGTGAGTTTGATTCTACTAAGAAAGAGTTTTGTTATCACCCAAAAAAGATCACCTAGCCATTTCTAACTAGATGGATCGAAATACACCATGTACGATTAATTTTACCATAGTAAAATCACTTTCATTGTGAAAAATAATTTAGTAAGTCACTTTTATTAAATTATTTTCCGATTAAAATAAAAAAACCCATGAAAATAATTAGATAAATCATTATTTATTTAATTTTCTCTAGGAATAATTATGAAATCATTGTTTAAATAATTATTCCTTGTCACATTTGACTAAATCTCCTAGGAATAATTAAATAAATCACTATTTATTTATTATTCCTTATTTTCATTATTGGAATAATTGCTAGATCATTATTTAATAATTATTTCAATTTCACACCATTCTTAATTCTTGGGAAATAATTAATAAATCATTTTATTTGGTAATTTTCTAAATAAAGATATTTAACCATTTTAAATGTCTTTTCCCTCTTGAAAAAATATAATAAATTATTCCTAACAGTTAGATCTTGATTTGGTCAATATTTTTTTATTATTTCCATTTTCGAGATTAACTCAATACTTTGTCATAAATAGGATGGTTTTCCATTCATTCTTAACCATGATCATTATCATCGTCACCATTATTGTCTCTTTTCTTTTGAGCTTCCATTTGAGTTCTCCATTGTTTTGGGTTTTTCACACATTGAGAGAGTAGATTGATTATTGAAGCATCAAGGACATCAAAGGAACCATCCCACAGAGGGGGATTTGTAGACCCTTTTTGTTGATCTCCTTCACTAGGTGTTTTCAATAAATAATTTATTCAATTAAAGTCTTTCCATTTGGGTTACTGCATTGGATATCTTTACTGTTGTTTGTTATTATGGATCATATATGTTTTTGTTACAGGTTTTTCATTTTTTATTGTAGATTTGAATTGTAAGCAACCATCAAATTGTTGTTAGGGGCACTTGCCACATAATGACTTAAGTGAAGTGTTTTTGGTACACCTTCCAAGAAATTTCACACTAACAAATGGCGAGTCCATTAGGTTTTTAGTTACATTTGTCGTCAACAAATGGTGGCTCCACTAGTGTAATAACAACATTCTTGGGTGACTAAAGTTTCAATAAATTTTAGGGTTTTATACAATTATTTTTAGCCTCTTAATTTCTATTTATAGTATTATATCCTTTTTTGTCAAATTTTCAGATCCTGGTGGTTTTTTCGTTCTTTTCGAAGATCACAGGCACCAACCGAGTAGGAGATGACAAAATCTGTGCGAGATTTGCTAACTGACAGTCCTAGGAGAAAAACACACTTTTAAGCCCCTGATATGAGCTCTAAAGTGCACTATTTGGCTCGGCCCAGAAACTGTGTTTCCACTGTTCCATGTCAGTACCCACGTTTTGGTATTTTCCAGAAAATTTTCATTTTTTTCTTCAGATTTGCCAAGAGTGCTATTTGCAGACTGGGAAGGGTACTACACCTTTGTTTTCAATCTCCCCAAGGCCTAGATACACTTAATTTGTCTCTTTGAGTAGGGAAAAATACCCTAGGTGTTCGATTACACCTCCACATTGTTAGGAAGAGATTGGTTGTGTGAGGAGTCTAGGGTTTCAATATTTTCAACCACTATTTTTTAGAGTCTGATCCTTTACTTTTCAACACTTTTCGATAGGTTTCTTTTACTTTTTCTCCCAATATATTTTTGGTTTCACTTTTCCCCCTTAGGATCACCTTGAACATCCTAGGTTTTAGAGCTTCACTCCTATCCTTTGCAACATTTTTCACCTCTGATTTTTGTTGTTTATCTACCCCATTTAAAATAGATTAGTGCATCTAAATCTCATTCCCTTGACATTAGATATTTTAGGCCTTTTTATGTGTCTTTTAGTAGCTTGTTTTCCCTCTCTTGCTTAGGTGCTTGATAGCCTTTATGGGTGAGTTTTTGTGTGCTTGAATGGTTGTTTATTTTATTTCATTTTCAAATTTATTTATAGTATTTCAACACCGTTTTTAGCAGAACATGGCATCATAAAACATTCTCAATTAACTCATCGAATTGACACATTATTTTCACACACTCACACCCTAAGAAAACGTGAGCTTGGTTAACACCATCAAGCCAAGACTTGAAACGCTACACCTTAATAACTCAACACACATAGATTAATCCCACTTGGGCATCACGACCACAAAGTATTTGTAGTGTAGGTGTAGGATCGGTGGGATAGGCTTCCAATAACACCCATCGATCTCTTTCATGGAGACATAGAAGTTAACATATTAGGGAGATTAAAATCATTCACCATCCCACGGTCCAAAGCCGGAGTGCGTCAAAAACCCAATTAAGAGGGGGTTAGGCCAGGTCATCATGCGAGTAGTTCTCTTTGGGGCTACTCAACCTGTGGTAGGGAATCTCGTGCATTGGCTGAGTACCAAGAGGCTCAAGACTCGACCACCCATGTGGAACGAAGGTAACCATAGTGATCAATCTTAGGAAAACACCTTATAGGACTAGATGGGGGAAGCAATTGGTTCTCTACCCTACCTTTCTCTGCACAACTCTTCTTGTGGGGATGCGATTCCATCAAGTAAGAAGTTATTTTGAATGAAATTTGAAACAATATATCTAGGATTGTTTGAGGATTTAGACCACCTACAGGCTAGAAGTATTTTTCTTTGATAGGACGTGTTTGCTTGTATTAGAGTAACATCATTAATATAGTTAGTTTACACTGGGCACCACAACACTAGGTGTTTGTTTGTTTTTTGTTGCTCTTTGATTCCTATCATCACCCTTTAGTCCTTAGAGTCATCATTGTCTTGACATAATTGCGCTGCCTAGGCATTTGTCATAGAGACTTCGAGGTCTTCAGCCTCAATTATCGTTAGGACATATTAATCGTATATGCAACAACTTGTGTGATATGCTAAAACAAAATACAAGAATATACTCTACTCTTCAGCGAAAACCAAAATTGATCAATGAAAACAATAAGCAGAAAAGGAAGAATATCAATCACACATAACACAATATTTCTCTGGGGAAAGCAACTGCTAAAAAACCCAACTATCTATATTGCATTAACCAGAAGATATGAGATGAAAATACAATGCTTGTTTGTCCTGAACAATTCTTGTACTAGTATAATCTAACTCTCTACCTCACAAGCCAGCTCAAGCCAACACTTAACCAATTTTGTTGCCTTCCAAACCCCTACTTCCTTGCCTTCTTAATCAAATAATCTGGATGAATACAATATGCTCTTCTCAACCTTGAGCTCAACCTGCACAAGTATTTTCTATCCTCTTCCTAACTGACTTTCTTGGCCAATACTTAACCAATTTACAAGCCTCCAAGCTCCGGAATCCTTGCCCAATTCCCGTGAGAATTAGCCTCTATTTAATTTGGAAATTACCTCTCCATAATTGCACAATCCAAACATAGGTCCTCAATTGATTTCATGCACCATCTGTACAACTCGGAAAATTATACAATTGATGGTACATTATCCCTGAACTCTAATCTCAACTGGGTCTTCCTCTGAACTGAAATGCATGAGTTATTTATGAGTGAATCTTCAGTTAACTAGTGTGATATTGGTGATGCATTGGTGCACTACTCCACTACTATACCTCTACTAGTTCCTCCAACAGTTACAACTAGTTTAACTGACTATAACTTAGTTAGACTGAGTTATCTAATTACAACTCCAAAGAACTCAATCTGGGCCCCTAAAATTTAGGGATCACTCTACATGGCTCTAGATAGACTTCCAACTCAAATTTCCTAAGTCAATTAAGTCAATTTAACTTAATTATCTATTATAAGTTGCTATAAGAATAAAATTACAATTTAATTCACAATTTAATTCAAGGATAAATTAAATTGGAATTTCTTGTTGTTATTTTAAACATTTCTTGTTGCAAATTTCAACACTCCCTCTCAACAAGAAAGGAATTCAACTCTTTCCCAATTTAGTATCTTTGGAATGTTATGCATGCAACACTTCTCTCTAGTGTTGTCATTACTGCAACTTCTAAAAAAAACATCCAACCTGAATCAATATGATGCATATGTCACCAGAGTCTTGTACTGCTCCTATCTCTACCTCTGTCGACTGAGAAATCTGCGGTTTTGCTGACTCTGCCTTTGTGCCTATGCACTACTGTCAATTCTTCTCTATGCTCCCCAGTATCTAATTGCTACTAGCCTCTGCCTCTGTCACTCTGATATATGACTACATCAATTGCCACTGATCCATCCTGCTACTATGTACTATGGGATCCCGTAGCAAGGTAATGATCCATGAGACAAAACTCTTGAATTGTGTAGCTTGGGAGGTACTTCAAGCCCTAGGGTTTAGGGTTTGGAAGACAAAATGCCATAAGGGCAACTTGTGGGCTTGGAACCCAAGTGTGGGGTTTTGGAACCCATCATGTTTTTGGGGCAAAACCATGATGGATTCATGACATGTTATGGATGAGGATGATAGTGCTCAGAAAGACAATTCCAACGTATTAAAAATCGTCTGAATCCGAGTTGTCATTAGAGAGATATGAATTTTTGAAGTTGACGTAATTAATTAACTGTCAAGTAGGAAACTTGATAAGTGTCACTTCAAATGTGACATTGAGCATTCATATGTCTATAAATATGAAGCATATTGAAGTCATTTAGGCATCCATTGGTGTTAATACATCTCAAGGATAACTCTAAAATTTTTAGTGGAGAAGAAGACTCAAAGGGACAACATGAGGAGGGCTAGAAGGTAACGTGGGTTTCTCTGTTTGCTGTAGGTGACAACGCGGTGAGAAAGGGTTGTTTCAGGGCTATTTAAGGGTTGTTCTAGGGATCAAATTTTAGGACAAAAGTGGATCCGAACCGTAGTGAGAAGGAGACTTGGATCAACATAGGAAAGTCTGCCCTAGACAACATGGAATTGCTGTAGGTGACAACAAATTGTTTGTGGGCTAACACAAGGTTGTTGGGCTGATATTAAGTGTGGATTAGGGCCAAATTGAAGGGTTGTCAAGGCTGAGGAGAATAGGAGAAGTATGCTACTATTTAAAGGATGTGTGGTGGAGTTTAGAGGGGGATCTCTCCAAAGAGTTGTGTTTGGGGCTCTCTCCAAAGAAAACCACAATTATTAAAGAGCGTAGGTGCTAACTATGTGGAGGTTAAGGGATGCATATTGTGCCCTAACTAGAATTGCAACAACAACAAGAAAGAAGTGGGTAACAACAATGTTTTGGAGATGTGTTGGGTCAAATATTTTTGACCAATTTGGATAATATGTTTGTGCAGCCTATTGTTTCTATGTAGATGACATTCCATGGTGGTGAAGAGTCATATTATGAGCATAATCGGCAATGACGAAATTGGGTGTCATAGAGCTGATTGGAGGGCAACGTGTTGGATACCCAAAGTAGCCCTAGACAAGCTATCTTGAAGGACGAAGAGAAGATGAAGGTTGGGTGAAGGAAGGTGCCAAAGTACAACACTTTGATGGACTAAAATTGTTGTTAGTGTGGCAGATTGGAGCTTGCGAATTAGACCTATTGAGAGAGTAGTTGATGAGCCCGTGTTCATTGTAGCAGACGTGAATTATAGTAGTGATAGGAGGAAACCCTCTTGGAGTCTCGATGTGCAGGTGCCTTGATGGACTAAGGCACTACTAATGAACAGTATGGGCGTGGCGGACCGACAAGACAAGATATGACATAGAAGTGCTGCATCCAAGCTTGTCATTGTATCTTGTAACCATAGATTGTTGTATTTATCATATTTGGATTAATATAAAAAAGATTAATGATTGTACATTATTGTACAATTTTGTTTAAAACTGTGTATATTTTGCATATGGTTGAGATTCTTGGTTTGGTAGCATAAGAGATTTTAAGACTCTAATGTAGACCTAAGGTCGTGGAAATTCAACACGGTATTAGAGCATGTTAGAGCTACTTTGGAAGTGAGTAAATCAAAGTTGTTGATAGTGAAGTACAATGTGAGAGGGAGTTGGTCACATTGTTAGTGAAGGGTTCACTACAATGTTGAAGTTACATGCAGGTATCCGATATGAGGACATGTTGGAGGGGTTGTCCAACTATACTCCATGGAAGGAAATGATCAAGTTGATACAACAGATTAACAAGATCTGGGATTTTGCTAAGAAAGAGATCAAGAAGCCAACCGACCCTAAGGAGCTAGAAATATATGAAGATTTGGATCCAAGGGCGAGACTGATCATCCTAGATGGTGTGAGGGATGCCCTAATACCTCATTTGTCTAGGAAGAACACTACACATGAGATATGGATTCTTCAGAATTTGTTCCAGAATACGAACATGAACTGAGTATTGGTATTCAAGGAAAAGTTGAAATCCACCAAGATGACAAAGGGTGAAAGCATGACATCATATATGATGAGATTCTCTCAGGTTAAAGATGAGCTTGCTACCATCGGTGTGACTATCTCAGATGGAGATATGGTAAAGATTTCCTTTAAAGGGTTCATCGAGGAACACAAACCTTTCATCAAAGGAATTGTTGCCAGGGAGAAGTTGCCAGATTGGGAAAGGTTGTGGGATGAATTCATTTAGGAAGAGTTGTGATATGAAGATCTTCATCCAAAGAAGAAAGCTTCAGATGATGCCATGGCACTTACATCACGAATGAAGGGTAAGAGAAAGAAGGACTTGAGTAAAGTCAAGTGTTTCAACTGTGGCGAGATGGGTCGTTTTTCTTCAAGATGTGTAAAGAAGAAGAAGGGAGGTGATGAGAAAATAAAAGGGAAGCATGCCTCCCTTATTGCCAATAAAGCAGAGATGGATGAGCTCACTAGAAGATTGGAAGACGAAGAGGAGGATTTTGCTATGATTTCTAATTTCTCGTAGAGTACTATCAAAGAGGATGGATGGTACGTGGACAGTGTTGTGACGAAGCATATGACAGGGTTGCAGGATATTTTTGAGACTTTAGCTGGATGGGACTCGAAGTTGGACATCGTGTTGGGTGACAAGAGTCAGTTGAAGATCTGAGGATCGGGTGTTGTGCCATTCAGAATGGAGACAGGATTTATGATGTGGGTCCGGGATGTACTGTTTATACCAGGACTTAGATATAATGTGTTCTCCGTCTTGATGATGGAGAAGAAGGGGTTTGAGGTCTTGTTCCAAGATGGAAAGGAAAGACCCAGGCTCATAGGCTCTAAGTTTGATGGGATTTTACTCAGAGTTAGGGAGTGTGGTCTCTACAAGTTGACTACCAAGCCCGAGGATCATGGAAAGAAGTAGGGACATGTGTAAGTTTCAGAGAAGCAAGAGAAAGTGCAGGTGTAGGATTTAGCACTCAAATCTACCTTAGGCTGAAATAAGGTAAAACTCAAGGCTACATCAAACCACGCTCAGCCTCGTAGCTAGCCCTACGAGGACAGGAGAGGGCTCTCTCCGAGTCAATCTCGGCAAAATATAATCAACGAGGTCGAGAGAGGGGAAGGGGTCTAAAAGGGCAAAACATAGGCCTAGCCTAGAAAATTGCCAAGTTGTGGCAAGAAACTAGGGTTTGTGCAAAAATGATTAATTTGGGGGATCTTAGTGATGGGAAGTGTTTAATAAGGTATATTAATGATAGGGGAAAGTGTATGAACATCAGGATACAAGTTTTTTCGATGATTTGACCATTCAAGAGAAATTACCTCCAAAACCCTAGGAGAGGGAAATGGACCTTACCTAGGCACAACTGAAGCATGAACAAGCTGTAAAATGACCCAATGGAACTTGACATGATGATGAAAATCCTCTGAATAATGGTACACTCAGCTGAATAGTGACATGGACCGACATTTGGACAATTTTGAAAAGAGTGAAAACAAACCCTAGACCTAATGCCTAGTGACCAAATTTTGCTTGAAGACTTATTGAAATGACAAAATTTGACCTTGAAACCTTAAAATCACTTTGTAAGAGCATGTTTGATCACTAAAGGAAGGCTGAAAAGACTGACACTAACAGTAGGCTTCAAAGGAGAAGGCACAGGTTCTCAAGATGAAGTTACACTTTTATGAGAAGGTCTAGGTTCCAGAGACTCAGAAGGAGTCTAGTTCGAGAGGGAGCTTGCAGATTCAAAGGGAGACTCTACAACCCAAGAAGAGAGCGTGGTCAGTGGTGAGAAAGGGTGCTCCTACAACTGCGAATAAGGAATCATGGAAAGAGTGGAAGATGTTAAAAGATAAGACGAAGAAGAATGTTGCTTCTAGTAGTGACAATGACACCTCTGAAGGGCAAAGTTCACCATACATGGATTGCTGCGATTGTGAGCACCAAGAGTTGGGAAAGTGTTGCAAATAGTGATGATGATGATGAGATACTTGCTAGTGTTAGAAGTACCTCCCTCACTAAGAGGGAGTGTTGAATTATGTAGCTTGGGAGGTACTCCAAGCCCTAGGGTTTAGGGTTTGGAGGACAAAGCGCCACAAGGGCAGCTTGTGGGCTTGGAACCCAAGTGTGGGGTTTTGTCACCCATCGTGTTTTTGGGGAAAATCCATGATGGATTTAGAACATGTGATGGATGAGGATGATAGTGATTGGAAAGATGATTCCAACGCATTAAATCATCCGAATTCGAGTTTTCATTAGAGAGATATGAATTTTTGAACTTGACATAATTAATTAATTGTCAAGTAGGCCGACTTGATAAGTGTCACTTAAAATGTGACGTTGAGCCTTGATATGTGTATAAATATGAAGCGTATTTAAGTCATTTAGGCATTCATTGGTGTCAATACATCTCAAGGATAGCTCTAAAATTGTCGGTGGAGACGAAGAGTCAAAGGGACATCGTGAGGAGGGATAGAAGGCGTGGGTTTCTCTGTTTGCTGTAGGTGAAAACGTGGTAAGAAAGGGTTGTTTGAGGGCTATCTAAGGGCTATTCTAGGGCTCAATTTTTAGGACAAAAGTGGAGTCAAACTGTAGTGAGAAGGAGACTTGGATCAGCATAGGAAAGTCTGCCTTAGACAACGTGGAATTGTTGTAGGTTGCAATAGATTGTTTGTGGGCTAAGGCAAGGTTGTTGGGATGATCTTAAGTGTGGATTAGGGTCAGATTGAAGGGTTGTCGAGGACGAGGAGAATAGGAGAAGGATGTTGCTATTTAAAGGTTGTGTGGTGTAGTTTTGAGGGGGCTGTAAGCTACAACAACTGCGATGCTAGGGTATAGGCCTTAGCCAACAATTGTGTTTCCTTTTAGAGCTATGTTTGGGGTCAAACAAGGCTAGAAGGAGTAGCGTGGTAGTGGAGGGCTATATCCAAGGAAAACCACAATTATTAAAGGGCTTAGGTGCTAATTATGTGGAGGTTAAGGGATGCATATTGTGCGCTAACTAGAATTGCAGGGGCAACAAGAAAGCAGTGGGTAACAATAATGTTTTTGAGATGTGTTGGGTCAAAGATTGTTGGCCAGTTTGGATCAGATGTTTGTGTAGCCTGTTGGTGCCATGTAGATGACATTACATGGTGGTGAAGAGTCATATTAGGAACAAAATCAACAGTGACCAGATTGGATGTCATAGAGCTGATTGGAGGGCAACGTGTTGGCTACCCAAAGTATCCCTAGATGAGCTATCTTAAAGAAAGAAGAGCAGCTGAAGGTTGGGTGAAGGATGGTGCCAAAGTACAACACTTTGATGGAATAAATTTCTTGTTAGCATGGTAGATTGGAGCTCAGGAATTAGGCCTACCCAAAGAGCAATTGATGAGCTTGTGTTCATTGTAGCAGATGTGACTTGTAGTAGTGATAGGAGGCAACCCTCTTGGAGTCTCGATGTGCATATGCCTTGAGGAGTGTTACACTGAAATTTGTCACCATGACTATCTGCAGTTAATATGGCTCCATCAACAGTCATATTATCCTCCTTGTCAAGCCTTATACCTCTGCTCTCCATGTCAAACTTCAAAAAAGAGAGAAAGTCATTAAAAATCATGTTTATCTCTGGGTACGCAGGTTCTCTCTACCTTGCCTGCGTGTACGTATCCCAAGCTCATTGTACCTGCGTACTTGTATGCTCTATAAGTCAAGGGATGGGTGTGTACTCCTATAAAGGTCAAAAGGCGCAAGTTTCATCTTAAAAAAGTTACTTGTGGTTATTTCTAGAGCATTCTAGAAGATTGTTTGACGTGTATTGAGCACCTCCAGATGGTTCATGCATCCCTATGAAAGAGGAACTTATCCCATCAAGAGAGGAGCTACCCCATCCAAAAGAGGGAGTATCCCATTGATGTTGGACCTGATTAACTTCCTCTAGAACACTATAAATACGGGCATTGGGCCAGAGGAGGGGAGGTTGAAAGTTGAACATTCCAAAGGGTAGATGCTGCTGGAATTAGGACTTCCTTGTAGAAGCTTGTGAGGAGAGATTACCATCCTTTCTTGTTTCATTTGGAAGTGGGTGAGCTTGTCAAAGTAGAGGAAAACTCTTGCTTGACCCTGGGAGGAACTTGCACAACACCAAGGCTCAGGTTGTAATGGTTTCTTTTGTTTCCTATTAATACAAATAAGTCCATTATTCTCAATGATTTGTTATTAATGAATTGTTTCATATACTCTTTGGTCTATATGTTGAATATGTTTTGTTTTATGAGATATTCAAGTGTTATGTAATTGTTTGATTGTTAGTGAATGTAGGTTTCGAAGTGAAGGAGGAGCTCATCTGGATCGACGAGGCTAGACTACTACAACAGCATTGGACTATAGGTAGGATCTAAAACATTTGGTTTCTCGTATCATAATGCATGTTTAGAGAAGGATTGCTCTTAATTGTCTTGTTTGTGACTAGAAAGTCTTCGACTTCTAGAGAGGTTGGTTTTGTCCGCAAGATTAACTCTTTCCGCATGACAAATGCGTGACTCCACTGGGGATCGAACCCAGAATCTCTGGTTTCACAGACCAGAGATTCCTCTCCACGTCCTTTTGCCGGGTTTTTTTCGTTTCAAATTCGATACTGGAAATAAAACAACGTGTCATTCACATCAATGGATTTCCCCAGTGGAGTCGCCAATTTGTCATGCAGAAAGAGTTAATCTTGTGGACAAAACCAACCTCCCTAGAAGCCTAAGACTTTCTAGTGACAAACAAGACAATTAAGAGAAATCCTTCT
>APFE030315190.1:138634-150804 GCA_000404065.3 Pinus taeda
CTCAATACACGTCAAACACTCTTCTAGAAGGCTCTAGAAGTGACCACAAGTAACTTTTTGAAGATGAAACTCACGCCTTTTGACCTTTACAGGGGTATGCACCCATCCTTTGGCTTACAGAGCATACAAGTACGCAGGCACAGTGTGTTTGGGATGCTTACACGTAGGCAAGGTACAGAGAACCTGCGTACCCAGAGATAAACATGCTTTTAAGTGACTTTCTCTCTTTTTGAAGTTTGACATGAAGAGCAGAGGTATGAGGCTTGACACAAGGAGGATAGTATGACTGTTGATGGAGCCATACTAACTGCAGATAGTCATGGTGACAAATTTTAGTGTAACACCCCATGAACCATTTCAAAGCAGCTTTAGTTTTTGAGAGTCTTCTAAATAGTCATAGATTCTGCACAAGACTTCAAACTCAAATAAGAATGTTTTCAGATCCTCACTTTTTAACGCATGGAAGTTTGGCAGGATAGAAGGTGATATATTTTTCATGGTGGCATTTGTTTACACATCCACTATAGGGAATCGAAAAGAATTATCTATGTCCCTATTTCCTCTGCCTCCTCCATTATTTCCTCTACCTCCTCCATTATTTCCTCTACCTCTTCCTCTACCACCTCCAAAAAGACTAAATTCCCCATCTTCTCCTTCTTCTGCCATTATAGTTTGCTCAGAGTCAGTATAAGGTTCAACCTGCATGGTTACTTTATCCTCCTCCCATATTAATGGGATATGGGAGAGAGGTTCTACTTCTTCCTCACCAGGTATTCCTAATTCTTCAACTAAAATGTGCTCTCCTTTGGAGGTGAAAAAGGCTATTCTTGTTGTTTGAGATTCAAGATGTTTCTCCGCTAGCACTGAATTGGTAGATGAAGTAGGAGATTATTTTGATTGAATTTCTCCCTTCTGAATTTCAGGTGTTCTATGGTTGGGAGTATGATTTTGGGATGGAGGTGTATCTTTCCTTGTTCTTGGTGGAGTAGGTGGTGTTGTAGGAATTGAACTACTGCCCCTAGCTATAAATCTACCCCTAGAGTCTCTTTCTTTATGCATATCATTTTTTTTTTAATGTAAGAGATAAGGCTACCTAGTTACACTTCCCTGATAGAAATGCAAAAATGTTTGGTCAATTTAGTGTCCTAAATTGCTCTACATAAATTATCAATTCGGGTATCGTAAACTGATGAAGTATAGTGCACCGTTTGTGCTAGCTAACCCTTCTTACTTCATTGCTTTTATGTTTTATGTTGTTTTTGGAGGGATTTTGGTCTTTTAATTGCTAATGATTTACAATGTAAATTATCAGAACTAAATCTAACTTTGATAAAGACTACTCAAAATCTAAAAATGAAAATAGAGCTAAGAAAGAAATGAAAACAAAGTTTCTATTCTTATTTTACTATTATTTCCAAATCATGAGTTAAAACTGAAAGTGAAATTTGCAATTGCTGTCTAACTAATTACAAAAATAAAACTAAATGAAATAATTAGTTACTTTTCCTCTCAATTTTGGGAGAAAGTCTCCTTGGGATGACATTTGAGTCATTTTTTACTTCATTAATCTAAAAGAAATCAAATACAGAGATGCAGAAATAACTCATTACATAGATGAAATGTTCAACCACCTAGTTAAGGATGAATTATCAACTTGAAGGGTTTTCCATAAACATTCATTAACACCATGAGTCAGTAAACTAAAAATGAAATGGAAAAGATAGTAAATGACACTGATCAGTTGAATTGAGAATTTAAACTAGCAAAATAGTGAATGAAGTAAAATATCCAACAGTGTATCCTTATCATTCTTCAATCCTACTCTCATCCTAAAACAAGGTTAGTTCTTAATTCAAGAAACAAGATTACACCATTGAGTTCTATCTTTTAAACTACTCATAAAATCTAAAAAGAGATCAAGCTAATGGAAACCGCTCTAAATTATAAACATTGTTAATAAGAAAATAATGGAAATTGCATTATAAACATTGTTAGTAAGAAAATGATTATAAACACTGTGAAAGAAAATGATGAATTTATAGTAAAGAAGAAGGAAAATAAAATGAAATGAAACCTTCTTTAGTACAGGGGCCCTCTGCAACTGATTAGGCTGCACTTGCTCAATCAACTCCAAGAAAACTCCTTCAAATGTTCATAAAAACATGTGGTCTTCTCATATTAAAATAGGGACACAAAATGCCCAGAAATTACAGAGTCTAGAACTTCGATTTCACAATAATAATATTACTATTACTACTAACTTATTTGGTCCTTTACATAGGTATTTATAAGAAAAATCATATAACTGTTTGTGGAGAAAAGAATGCTATAGCCAAACACGTAGAGGATAGATATGCAAAATTTCTTCCTCGGCTACTGGAGACATAAATCCAAGACATGGTGCTTTTTGGAGTCCATAGGTATAGGCAGCTTCTCTGGATAACGCTTCCCATCACTGTGAAATGCATTAATTAACCACGAAACATAGTCCTGTTACCTTCGGTCTCTTTGCGTTTGACTTATCCATTGACCATAGTCTTATGCCATATTCTTCATCGAACTGGGCTAAATGAATAGGACAGGGTTCATATCATGATGATTTCCAAGCTTCCCATGTGGATAGTTTCTCCTTCTGACACCTGGAACCTATTAGAGCATGAAGGTAGCTACAGAATAGCTGATTAGCTACAGAATAGGTTGCATTCCATAGCTAATATACAAAGAATTATTCAAACATCAAAACATAAAAGCATAACATGTAAATCACTAAATGTCCTCCTCAAGATAGTATATACTAGTTATTGGTGATGAGAATGCATCTTTCTTATGGAAAAAAAAGAGAAAAGGAATGAGAAGAGTTGCTAGGGAAAGAGTAATTTTGAGGCTCAACAATTCCCATGGAGGAGAAAGATGCTAACATTTTGACAAAGGAATTGTCAAGATGTAAATTCATGTTTTCTAGAGATAGGATTGGGGTAGCTGATAATACATTTCTTTTTGAGAGGGAGTGTTGAGAAATGACAACAAGAAATTCCAGTTTAATTTTTCCTTGAATTAACTGAGAATTAAAATCAAATTCTACTCTCATAGAAACTTGTAAATAGTTAATTAAGTTTGATTAACTTAATTAGCTTAGGAACTTCAAGTTGGAAGTCTTTCAATAGTAATGTATATCTTCTCTCTAAATTTTGGGGTCAAGTATGAGTTTAAAATGAGTTGGAAATTAGATTACTCAGTTTACTGAGTTAAATTAGTTCAAAACATTTTGAGGACACAATAGAGAGTTAACAATTAGTTGGTGCACTAGAGAATCCACACATGTCACTCTAGTTAACTAAAGATTCCCTCATCGAAAACTCATGCATGTCAATTTTGAGAAATACCCAATTGCGACTAGAGTGCAGGGACAATGTACTATCAATTGTATTATTTACTGGAGTGTAAATATCGCACATGAATCAGAGATTGAACCTAAGTTTGAATTGCACAGCTTTGGAAGCATGAATTCCCTTTAAATACAATCTATTCATCCTAGGAATTATGTAAGAGATTAAGGGCTTGGAGAGATGTTGAATAGGTTAAGGATTTAGCTTGAGCTAGCTTATGAGATGAGAGAGTTGAGAATACTTGTGTGGAATTGATTTAGTGAGAAAAATCTTTGTATCTTCACTCATATTTCTGATATATGTAATATGGATAGTGGGGTTTTGAGTAGTGGCTTTCCCTAGATACATCTTTTGCTATGTGCCATTGATTTATCTTCCTCTTTCTCTTATTGTTTTTGTCAATATATTGGCTTTCGTTGTTTGAAAGGAGGAGTATATTCTTGTCTTTTTCTTTAGTAAATTTCATGAGCTTGTGAATCTACAGGATTTTCTACATAGTGAGTATCATAACTAGGAAAAACTTCTTCCTTCCAAAAGACAAGATTGTAGAAGATAAGAATGGAGTGAGAAGGGAAAACCTGCCTTAACCCTAGGATGAAGTGGCCGATCACATTATTAAATATGTATCCTGTGAGGGGAGGTTGAGAATTCTATATGCCCACAATGTTAGGTTTATCCATGAGCTAATATTCAAAGTGGAATTACCTATCCAATAGAGGCTTAGTGTTCCTCATTTCCTCCTGGAATCTATTATTGAAATGAGCCAGAAAGTGAGGGAAGGGAAGCACCAACACATTACCCAACATGACCTCATTAAACTGATTATTATGGATGCTCTCAATCACCTAGGGAACCTTGTGCTATGGAATGATTTTGTATACATGCACAGGTAAATTTTCATTGGAACCCACGCCATCACACATGAAGAAACACCAACCTCTAGTATTGGAGGTAGGGAAGGAAAGAAGGAAGAAGAGGAGAAAGTAGAAGCAAAGGAAGAAGAAGAAGAAAATGAAGAGGGAGAAAGAGAGGGGAAAGGGACAAAGAAATAGGACCCTGAAGAGAAATCAAATGCTTAAGACACAGAAAAACAAGGACATCAAATACGTCTCTATCCAGGGAAGATCGAGCAAGAAGTGGCTGCAATATTGGCCACATTTGGCAGACCTGTCAAGCCCAAAAGAAGGAAGCTAAGGCAAGGCCCTTTGTAATTCAAAACAAGGAAGAACACTGAGATAAGGCAAGGAAAGCCTCATCCTCATACAAAGGTCCCTGTCACCATAGAGGACTCAACAAGCAAGAAGGAAGAAGTGGGACCTAGTGAGGGAAAAATTGAAGAAATTACTTCTCCCAAGGAAAAAACCAAGCAACCTATGCTCCCTATGGGAAGGGCTGCCACTAGTGAAGTAACCTCTAAGAGGCTTATGACTCAAGCTACCATATTACAAGAGGGAAAATAAGAGTTACAGGAGGAAACAAAGTAGTTATAAGAGAAACAATGGATGCTGCAAGAGAAATAAGGGCGGATACAGGAGCAACATGAGGTGTTATAAGAAGGAACATCCACCTTAAAAGAAGATGAAAAAGGCCTGAAAGAGATTCAAGAGCCCGATCCACAACCAAACCTAGAATCCTACTACAAATTTGTTGAGGGAGGTAAGATTATACTTGATAAATTCACCATCCCACTCTTCTTTGAGTTAGAGAAGGAAAGAGGTAAAACAAATAGATGGATGCAAATTACAAATCCAAAAGTGTAGAAGATGTGGTCTTCATGGAGGAGAAATTCAATGAGATAGGAAAATAATTGAATGACATGAAATTAAGGGAGTTAATCATGTGGGAACAACTACATGCATAAAATGCCAAGTTCAGCGAGAAACTACAAGAAAAAAATACACAACTTTCCACCATGGCAATTTTATCCATAGAAGACATACAATGTATGAAACCATCCAAATCCTATGTTATTTTCCTCAAGGAGCAGTGGTTGTAGTTTCAAATTAAGAAATTGGAATAGTATGGCTCATTACCTTTCCAAAATACAACAAATTCATTGCTTTTGAAAAAGGGAAAGTATTGAGGATAGAGCCAAGCTATATGAGATTTTACAAGCACAACTTAATCCTCACATACATAAATTTTTGGGACCCCAACTCAAGGTTGGAAGACATGCAATTGATGGGATTAGCCTCTTGGTTCATCCATGAGGAAACAAGGGATGAAGAAGTGAAAAGGGTGATGACAAAAGAAGAAAAGGAGGCCTTATATATCAGAGCAGAATTAGTGAGCCCCAAGGATGTCATCAAAAACCACAATCTCTTCTCCTCTAACCCTAAATTTCCACCTAAGTACATAACAACCCAAGAGAAATCCATCCTACATTTTGAGGACAATTTAGGATGGCAGGGACAAAAATTTTGTGGGCTTGCAAAAGAAGATGGTAGTCCTTTCCTCTGAATTTACATATCAGAGAATATCACTCCCTAGAAAGAATAAGGAATTCCTTGGAGAAAACACCACTATACAAATGGGCCATGCAAAGGATAAAGATCAAATGGATAGGGCTAAAACTCAGTCCTCCCTTATTGTTGGGCCTACAAGAAGGAAGAAACCAAGCAGAGGAACAAAACCAATGGACAAACATAGAGGCATATGTAGGTTTCTATCCATAGGAAGGCACACCATTTGAGGTGCCTTGGGATGTCAGAGAGGCCACTGGGGCCATGAATGAGCTTCATATCAGTGATTGAGTTTCTTAGAGGGTGAGCAACACCTTCAACAGGGGGTGATGATGGGTCCCATCAGTAGGTATATTTTGGAGTTCATTGTGCTATCCTCCAACCCTTAAAAATATCATCACATTAATTCACATTCTTAGCTATAATATGCTTAGTAGGAAGACTAAAAGATGTTTTTCATATTGTATGGTTTAATGTGATTAATATGCAGTTAAAAGAAGAACTTTTGGAGATATTTACCATGTATGGGCTTGATGGAGACACCTAGAGAGAATATAGGGAGCTTTCACACCACAGTGACTCCATGACTTGGCTTGAGATCACATAATCCTCTCCAACAAATCGAATTCAATAGCAGCCAAGGAACTCTAGGTGCATGACAAGGACAAAGGGAACAAAATCCAAAAATCTCAATATTTTGGAGGGTAACATTCCCCATTTCAAGGAAGTTGACCCTCAATCATTTTTGTATAAGTAAACTAGCTAAAAGGCTCATTAGGATTTGAATTGTTGTTGCAGCAAGGAGTAGCTACTAAGAGCCTAAGTACTTGACATTGTAATTGTTATTTTTAATGATGTATGCGACTATCATTTTCTGTTAATGAAAATTTTACTATTGGTCTACATCTGAGTTAATTTGGAGGACTGAAGCCCTTGGGTTTGGGCCCAACCCAGAGGCTTTAGTCCCTCTCTTATATTTCCTTCTTGTTCTTACATCAGAGCATTGAAATTATTTCTTTGTTTTAGTAGATGTTATATCATAAAAAATTGTGATTGTAGGCTTTTCTTATCACGTCTCTTATGGGAGGATTGATTGGAAAGATCCACAATAACAACTCAAAAGTATTTGTTTATGATTTACTTGAAAGTGTTAAGTACTAGATTGCAACTCTCCTGTATGTTTAATCTCTGCAACTTAGGATTCAGCAACATTGGTTTGATAATTGAATTTGTGTTTTAGGTTAGAGTAGACTTCAATAAAATTCAACTCATCTTTTCCATAATTTTTTACTTTACTACAATAATTATCATTAGATACATGTAGTTGGATGGTTGTAGGAACTATGCTGATTTGCAGGGGTGGGATCACCTTTCGACATCCACCTAGACCTTTCCATCTTCCTCTTAGGTACCACACCTTGCTTCCAAATTCTGTCTTTGAATTCACTCTGATAGGATAGATGAAGGACACCATGGACATCAACTTTGGTGCAAGTTAGGCCTACGAGAGGTACTAAGAATAGCTAAGGAACTCCCAGACCCTTCATTCACCTTCTACCTTCACCCAATTTCCTCTGCCTTCAATACCCCATTTTTTTCCCTCAAAAGCTCTTAGGTCCTACTTGTGTAGAAAAATATGGCCTCCTGTAGCATTATAGGACCTCTTGTAATACCTCCTATAGTGACCTTGTAGCACTATTTTCTCTAACTAGTTTTGCTTCATACCTTGACTTTGGCATAGTGAATTTGAATAATGGCCCCCAAAACATGATTTGATGGTTAGGGAAGACTCTACGACCACTCCAACCTCATTCCTTCCTCACTGCAAGCATTAGCTAACAAAACAAAGTTAGAATTAGTACCTTTTTCCACGAGCGTGTTAAAAATTGGATTTCTTATTTTCAAGCAAGTGTGAGTAGACATATAGGTTATTGATTTGATTAAGTGTTCAAGTACGGTATCATAGTTTACATTTTCAGGTAGATTAGATTTCTCCTTTCATGCAATTTCAATTAGCATTTACATTTAATGAAAAAAAATTTCACCTTTGTTGCTAGAATCATGTTCATTTATGATTTCATAAGGAGTTATCATCACAATTAGTTGGAGGAGTGGTCTCTAGAAACCTTGATCAAATTTCATGAATAAGAGTGACATGAGTAGAACCTAGCTACATGCACATATAGCACTATGTTTAGGCCTCAAAAATCGCTGCAACAACATTGGGGGATAACCACCCGGTCTGGACCTTAGTACAACTCCTTTTTCGTTCGGGATGGTGGCTCCGACTGGATATAATGCGACCAGTTTCCCGATAATGAATAAAAGGGATGGATGAGTGATGAGTTGTCTGTTTTAATGATAGATGGATAGCTTATTCTATTAAAAAAAAAAAGAAAACTAATACTAATCTCGAGAACATCTTATTCATTTTGAAATGCAACATTTAATAATCCTTATCTATTTAACAGGCATATAGATGACTCGGTAAAATAAACACAGATATTCAATCATTTAAATATTACATCATATGAATAGTCAAACGAAGCAATTAACACAAATTACTGCATTCATCATTTATATCATCGATACATATACGATTGAAAGAAAAGCATGCTATAAATAGCAAATAGTGGGATGCATAAAGGATGTTGTTAAAACACATATATATATATTAGTGATGATAGCGAGAGCGATCAAATGACAATTCACGTAACAAGAATGAGTTCAGACACAGATAATAGTACCATATGAGCTGCTAGTCAATCCCGAATATTAATCGCTATTTGAAATTCTTCCTTTAACACATAAATGCTTTCAAACAAAGACAGTAGTGCACATTTGTATAAAAACCTTCCTTATCAAAATCAGAATAATTGGTCCAGTTTCATAAAAGAATATCCCTGAAGTACAATAGTGCAACTTCAGGGTTTAAGTCATATAAAAAACTTTACGACCCTTTCTCAATGCATGAAAGGGTCTATAAATACTATTAAGCTAAAAAAAACCTATGAAACAAAATCCTACTAAATTGGCATCAATAAATGTTATTTATCCCCTTGGGGGCGATCTGGGAGTCGGCGATGTGAATCATCACTCAGGGTGCTTGCCTTTAAACCTGAGCTGGCTTATCGCAAGCATTGGGTCCACTTCAGGTGGTCTATTGAGGCGCAAGCTGAGTTGGGCAGCAAAGGTGGCATCCTGAATATCGGGTATGATATGCCTGATAGCATCTGTGAAGCATTTCAAGGTGGCTCTCTGGCTATGCGGCTTCACTAAGAAGAACCAATAGGCATCCCATGTCAAACTATTGATCCCCGCGATTAACCTTCCATTTTTCTCCAGCTCTGGGTAGCATGAATGCTGCAACATATTTGTTGTTGTTAATTGGCCTGGAGTACATTGGGAAATCATGTTAGACAAATAAAGAGTATTATTTACTAATTCAACCAAATTACTAGTGGTTGCCTTGCATCTTAAAATTGCTCTTTCTGCCTTCATTAACTGTGATTGTCATTCTGTGAATAATATTTACTTGTGTGATTCCAAAATTCTTGGTAGGTTAGCTGCCTGGCCCTGATCGAAATCTTGTTATTCCAGAAAATTTGTCAATGTTTCTTCGGCCTGATCCAAATCTCTACTTTCCTTTTCTACTTTTTCACTTATGGATGCCACTAAGTCGCACAATGGCTCTGCCTTGGTGATTCACTGACATAGGAGCTTCATTTGATTTATCAATGCTTTATTTAATTGAAACGCCTCTACTTTAAACTCATCTACTTGAGGGAGCTTTTTCATTTGCTCAATTTGAGCTGATAATTGAGCGATTTGCTCATCTTTGGATTTTATCATTCCCTGATTTGATATTTTTAATTGTGCCAACGCTGCCAATAGCTCCTTTTGCTTTTGGATTGTGCTTTCGTCAATCCTCTGTTTTTCTTCTTACAATTGCTTAGTCAGCTGATTATTATTTTGTTGTTGTACTAGCAATTGATGTTTTGCCTACTCTGCCTTCTGCTGCGCTTTTGATAATTGAGCCTGTAGTGAAAAGATGTCTTGATCTTTCGCCTTTAATAGAATGCTCACCTCCGATGCTTTATCTATTGTTGCCACCGAATATGCTCCAGCGTATTGTGATAGCTTTGTCAAGTCATCGGAGGGATCAAATTCTTCCTTCCACACCACGTTGCCCGTTACTGTTAATTCAGGGAATAAAGAAGGTTGATCATCCCTTCTCCTCTTCCTCTGTCGTTTCACAATAGCTTTACGCTTAGGGCTATAGAAGACATCCAAGGGAGGAATCTCTTCTATCTGCAAAATGATTTCACCCGATGGATCCTTAGGAATTATTTCTGTTTCCTTTAATTTGGGTGGGTCGTTGGTTTCGCCCAAAACCTGCTTTGATGTCACTTCCTATGTGTTGCCCTCTTTTGAAACCTCAACATCTTTAGAGCATTCTAGATTGTCAATGATTGAATTGAATTGATGCCATTCCTGGAGCAATTTCAGATCAATCTGTGTATCATCATTGACTTTTGAACTGCTCTCTTCTTGAGTTTTTGCCTGGGTTTCTTCCTGTCTCTACAAGTTTGCCTGGGTTTCATCCTGCCTCTGGTCATGCACTTCCTCCTGCTGCTTTGATGTAATAGGAGGTTCTTTATCGCGTTGCTACTCAGGCTCACTTGATTTTGTTGTCGTTGGAGTAGTCGCTAACAGGTCTAGAGGCAGAGTTTGCAACCTCTGCTCTCTAATTCTGTTAAATTCGACTAGCCCCTCATCATTGTATGCATTTATGGCGAGCAATTCAACTTGATATAGCGACTCGGCCGATGCAAAAAAATCCTCAAATCTGTCTTCTTTGTGGTCGAACTTGGCCAATTTGGCCTGGTCGAGTGCATTGTAGGCGACTTTCTTCGGATTGAATCGCCTGCTTGGTAGAGTTTCCAGGGTCAGCGAATTTATTTTCTCAGCTTCCTTCTCTGCATGTTTGAGATCATGCAGAGTGTAAATACCAATTCGTAAAGGAAAGGAGGGCCAGACATGCTTCTTTGCTTTTTTCAGGGTCTGAGTAACCCCATCGGTGTTGATTTGATGGGCTACTTCCCTGGCAAGTAGTTTATTAGGGATGTATAGAGGAAGTACATGGGGCTTGGCTTGACTGCCAAAAACTCTAATATAGGTGAACTTTTCTTCTCCAAAACAACTCCCTACGGCAGTTAAATCCACCCCTGCTTGGTCAGAAATCTTCGGGGCAGGTTTATTGAAAATGGAATAATGAATAGGCAACATGAAACCATTGCAGATTTGATACAAGTGGTGTTTATAGTTGGTCTTCCACAACTTTTGATGATATATGTGGACGGGTGTGGGGTCTTGCAACGTCCACCTCCATCCGAGCACAGGAAATTCAGAATTAAAACATAAAACATCTAATACATAGGCACTGTAGTAAAATGGCGGAATGAACCTCTCAGTGACACGAGAGTTAAATATGAAATTAAGAATGGCAGTTGCTAGCTTATCGGATGGTATATCCACCCAATCCATTATTTCGCCACTACATGTTGCCTCCATTAAGGGGACCATTTCTATGGTAAAATTGGCAGAATCATGTAGTCCCCATAGTCTGCACATCATAATCCCAACATAGCAATAAGGAGAACATAGGGAATCGACTGAGTACTTACCCAAAGATTCGTGCTTGTACTTTGTTGGATTTTGTCTCCAACCTCAAATGGGTTCGGACTCAGTCTCATTTTCAGCTCAGAATTTCTCCAAGAATGTCGTGTTATACTTCTTCTCTTCCGCCGGAAAATGATACATTTGTCTTAGATCCTCGGCTCGAAAAGAACCAAAAATCCTCCCATCTATAGTGCTGAAAGTTCTATCGGTAATTGGGATTTCTTGAATTGCCCATCTTACCACATCTGTATATGGGAGAATTTTCTCCCGGGCCGCTATTCTATGAAGAAAGGAATTGACTAAATCACTCAGATTAGCCTCGGATTTACTGGTGTTGTCGGCAGAAACTTGTATCCCTGTCACCCTCGGGTCTTCAGCTTCAATCAAGTTATATGTGCCTTGCCAGGTAGCCCTGATAAGTCCCAGGCATGTCGTGTCTGATATAAGCCCTTTCTTTTTATTGCCTGGATAAACGACGGGTTGCCCTACAGCCGGTGAAGCGGAAGGCATTGTGGTCTTCTTGGACTTCTTTCCCATTCCGCTGAATTCTGTTTCTGCGGGAGAATTCTGCACAGAGAGAACGATAGGCGTAATACAGGAAACAATAACATAAATCAAATAGACTGATATATATATATAT
>APFE030315190.1:150932-219334 GCA_000404065.3 Pinus taeda
ATTTATAAATTCATGGTGATCGATTGACTTAAGATGGCTTCGAATCAAATCTGTAAACAGATCGCAAGCTTGTTGTTTTCATTAAATGTCCGTTAAGGCCTGTCAATCTCATCAATACCAGTCATTTTGATTAATGGCCGAATGATTTATTTGAAGCGTGCCTTGGGCGATTTGGCGGTTGAGCGTGAATGATCACCTTTTCGAAAGATAGTGCCTTAATTACGAATAAATCATATTAAACTACTTTAATGGTTTTCTTTGAAAACTGCGCTTTTGCCTTTATCGCAATCGGGCGTCGGGGAAAATCATAAGTCATTGTTTTGGTTCCATTTGGAATCCCCGATCGCCGATAGTGATATTGCATCGCGTCAGGAGTAGCGAGTGGGGCGGTTAAGAAGGCGTGCATAGTCAATCGCCGATTGCCGATAGCGATATCGCATCGCATCGGGGCAAGAGGGAGCTTATTTGCGCTAATTCATTATCGCCGATTGTCGATCACTGATATCACATCGCATTGGAGCAAGAGGGAGCTTATTTGCGTCAATTCTATTATTGCCGATATCCAATAGCGATTTCGCATCGGAACAAACCAATATGTCCTCAAGTTGTGTTCCATTTGTCATTGCGATATGCGATCTTGCGATCGCTTTATCGCAATGACAAAAGATTAATCGTTTTACGTTAAGGTTTTTTGATTGGTTTATGGAAAAGGCTTTTTGGTAATTTTTTCTTTTATTTCTTCAGGCCTTTTAGAATAGAACTTAAATTGATACCAATTAAAAACAAAATTGAAAAGGGACCCATTTCATATTATGGTTTTGAGATAATATTGATATGAAATGGGGGTTGTTGTAGGGCACAACAATTGGCGATTCGCTGGAAGAAATAGTTATCTCTGGAAAGTATAGAAATACTTAAACTTTTTCAAAATAGAAATTTTATTAAAAGGGAAAATTCTAAGATAATTAGGTATAATTGCATTCCAAACAAAACAAAACTTTCTCCGCTAATTCCCCTTTTTGTTAAAATATATACATTCTAGATTTTAAATTGGCCTCTATTGGTTGGTATTGATAAAACAGAAAACCTTTCCAAATCAGCTATTAAAATTAACTCCTTTGTCATAGGTAGAGCCTCTGCTGCCAGCAAACGTCCATAGTTTCGGCAAGGATACCTTTTAACCATTTCATTGTCTATTGTCCCATTCACCTTAGAGCATGATTAACAGAATGAATTCAAAATATGTTTTTCACATTTTGTATTTCTTTTCCTTTTTCTGTTATTTTGTAAGATAAAAATCCATTTCCCTGGTTTGGTGGCCAGTTAAGTGACAATGCCATTCACTGGTAGTAATCTAACCGAACAAGCTGGCTGGTGATGAGACCCCTTGTCTTACAATTGAAGCCATTACCCTATTTTGGTATGTAGTATTGGTAATGTCGGCTAAAATATTTCCCTATGAACATGGTAAGCAGGCTTATAATAAGACCTCTTATCTTTTATATCTTAGTATTCTTGGAATTACATTCTGAGTAATCAGAAACTTTGGTAAGTGGGATAGATAATTTCCTCCTTAAGAGAAGATGGATGACAAGGTGAGAGTTGGAGATGCTGAAATTGGATTAGCTCCTATTTTGATATTGATAACCTTTTCATGACCAATTTAAAAAATCTAAAAATATTTACAATATTTATCAACTTTGAGAGGAGTTCACTAAGATTGCAGTGTAGTTTCAAAATGAAATTATATCTAATTTCCTAGAAATCATTCCTTTTGTTTAAGACTTCTATTTATTTAAAAGTAAATATCACACTACTTGTTTTGAGAAACTCTTTAAGTACAGTAAAGGTCAAATAGAAGATACCTTACAGCTTTATTTTCTAATGCTCATACAAACTACAAAAATTGCTATTTAAAGGAGAAGGGGTTACCTCCTCAATTGAAGAATTTCTTTAAGGTGAGACCATTAACAGGGAGAGAATCTCCCAGCCCTGATAAATCTTGTAGTATGAAGGTCGAATGGCCTATCTTTTCACGGATCTGAAATGGTCCAAGCCACATCTTCTGAAACTTAGTGTGTTTTCCCTTATCTTCATGGGCTTTGTCCCATTTCAGGACTAAATCACCGACTTGAAATTGTTTGGAACCGAATGAAATTGAATCAAATGATGACTTGATGATCTGCTGATGTTTCGCATGAATGATTTTGGCTTTTTCTCTTTCTTCTTCTAATTTTAGAATTTGGTCATGTCTAAGTTGTAAAGAAGAAGAAGGGTTTTCTTCAATAAATTGAACTAGGGCTAGGGAAGGAAGGATGAGATTTGTTGGTAGCACTGCTTCTTTTCCATACACAAGTTTAAACGGGGAAGAACCTATAGAAGCTTTTTTTGTTATCCTGTCAGCCCATAATGCCAATATTAAATATTTGTGCCAGTTCTTATGATTATGTTCGATAGTTCGCTTGATAATTTTAATAAGATTTTTGTTTGTAGATTCGGCCAAACCATTGCCCTGAGGATAATAGTTAGCAGAATATTTGAGTTTGAATCCTCTTTTAATTGCGAAATCAAACATAGCATTGCCCTAAAAGTAAGATGCATTATCGAAAACAAGAGCATTAGGGACACCAAACCTAGTAATGATGAATTGGTCTATAAATTCAATAATGGCTTCAGAATTTGTTGTCTTTAAAGGAATCGCTTCAACCCACTTGGTAAAGTAATCAGTAGCAGTAAGGATATATTTATGCTGTTTGGAAGAATTTGGGGTAATTTCTCCGATAATGTCCAATCCCCATTGCTCAAATGGCTGTTCAATGTTGACCGATTGCAGAGGGAAGGCTGATTTCCTTTGTCTTCCACTTGAAGTTTGAAAATTTCGGCATTTCCTTACATATTCATGAGCATCTCTAAACAAAGTGGGCCAATAATATCTGTTACACAGTAAAATGTCACTGCCATCATGCCAGTCTCCCTACTATGTTGTGAAACCACATTCACCTGTGCTCATGCTCCTCAAAATGGCTAAAAAACCCTCTTTTGCCTAAGTTAAATGTATCATTGCGTCTGTTTATTGAATAACCGTGCTGACAGGCGGAGGCCAGTGTTACTGCTGCGCTGCCAGCACGGAAGCACATGTGTTTTCCGCGCTGGTCCAATTTTACGGACAACGCACCCTCCATTTGTCGTGTTGAGCGCTGACCGGACCTCCTCTACAGTGATCTACGATGTCAGCACGCCAGCTCAGTGTCTCACCCGCGCTGATCCTGTTTGGGCGAATTTGTTCTAACAACCAACCTTCCAGATTCCTCCAGACTTGGTTGTTAGCATTGTTGAGGTCGCCATCCTTTCTCTGGCATGTCTGTTCGACTGACCATCCACTTATCTTGGGGGAGAGCTCATCCTTTACCTATTCATGGAGACTCCTTCTCCTTTATAAGCCTCCTCCATTGCCCATGAGCAGCTAGTTTGGAACATATAGACTTTGATTGAGGAATTCTTAGTGCATTAGTGCTGCTCTTTGTAGGCATTTGGTGTGTTGTGTGAGGATTGCTTTGAGCTTGAGGAAGGTCATGAGCTTGTTGCCTTGTATGTGAGAGAGAGACCTCTTTGACTTGGGAGATTTGCTTCAAAGGTGAATGCTTGGAAGACATGCTGGCTGGACCCTCTAGAGAAGGACTCAACGTCAGGACTTCGATTGTACCTTACTCTACTTTCTGATTAATAAAGATAGATGACCACTCTTATGGTTCCATTTCCATTTGTCCTATGAATGATTAATGTAAATTGTATCCTTCCTGACTGATACATAGTTGTTTTTTAGTATATTTTACGCCCTTGTTTTCTCTCTCTTTGCTTGTGCAGGTGTTTGTCCGCGGGGATAGCGGAGAATTGTGATCGGCTGGAGCGAAGGAGCGAGAGGATCATCTCTTCGACAAACATAGCATTGGAATCCAAGTAAGTTTCTCTTACCCACTTGTTAATTACAACTAGGAACCTGCAATGTGGCATTGTTTGATTGTTGCTAGACCCCCTTTGGGCTAGTAGGGATCGCCTCTATCCGTAGAGGGGATTTACCTCTCCAACACCCTCTTTTGTTTTTTGATTTCTGCTTTCAATAGACCACAATCATGATTTCTGCTTTGAACACAATATGATTAAGAGATGCTTTTGCTCTCACACTCATGTATTCACTATGTACTTATGAGTCCCATTGACCTTTTTTATGGTCATTAGTTGAACATTCACATAATTATCTCATCTCATCTCATTTTTTTACAATTATTGTCCTCCATGTTTGACCAATTGTTCAACTCATATTCAGTCTCCTCACATTCCTTGCTTTTTTGTCCTTTTTTTGCTTATACTCATTTCAAATTGTCAATTGTTCTCAATTATCTTAGCTCATATTTCTGTTGTTGTTGCATCCATCCATGACAGTTGTTCTGCCCACACTCAATTTGTACACAGTTCTCTATTTTTCTGTCCTTTTCCTTTTGTTCATTTCAAACTGAAATTTGTTCTCTTCCGCATGTATGCATCTATTCAATCATGTTCCACATTCTTCTTTGCACATTGTCATTGTTTCAACCCACTTTTGTTGTCTGTCATACACACTGATAGTCTTTTTGCATTCTCGCTACCACACAGTTGTCAAGTTTTCTCTCACCTTTATTTTTGTGCATAATGACTCTTCTTAGCGATAGACAAGTGAGAAAGTAATCAGGATCGAGGGAGAACATTTCATTGCAACCCAATGGATAGGAAAAGTAAATACGCAAGAAGTCAGGATTGTCAGTGCAACTCTTAGAAGTGAGATGGTGTAGAGAACCAACACAATGCACCAATGTAAGGAAGAGATCTGAAATATATAACAGAGAACAGAATGACATGATTACAGATGACACTAGCCTATGCAAACAGTGTTACCAGGGATGGAAATCCATGAAAATGCGGTAGCATCCCTTGGGTTTCCCCATGGGGTTTTCCTTAGAGATAATTAAATAGAAAAAAAGAGGCATTTTAACTTAAACCTTTAGAGAAAATTAGATCTATTACTCGAGTTTGAATTACTATGCAACATGTCCAAGCTATTTATGAAAGAATAAAAATGCACTTCATTTACCATAGATTCTTCACCACTACACCAAGTCAATTTAGCTCTTAAGGTCTTTCATAAGGGCCCATATTCAATGGAACAAAATCTATTAGCAATTATAGACATGTCTAACAATATCCCTGAGAGCCCTTTAATACAGTGAAAAAAATATTACCCTGAAATGGTCTGCTATAAACTTCGCATTTAATCTTTCAAAAGTAGAAGAGTATTTGGAGTGATTTCTTGAAAGTTGAAGGCATGTTCCTACCTTTCCAAATTTCATGCTAACCACCAGAACTATAATGACAAAAGATCTCAAAAGATGGCCATATTTTGTTTTGTAAACAAAAATATGATTAAAAGCCAAAAACCATCATTATAGAGTATATCCTTCATTTAAAGAAAGAGAAAAGACCTCACAATAAAACAATGTACTCTAAGGAAGTTAACGGACACAATGGCATGGAGGAGACAATGGAAGCGACCGAACGAGGGTTAGGGTTTTCCCTGAAGCTGGTGACCTGAAGTTTTGAGAGATTTTCTACCCTTGTGACCTGTATTCTGTACTAACCGTGGGTCGTTTCTGTTCCCATACAGCCATCCCCATTTTTTCCCTTTCACCGTTCTCTGTCAAGGGCAGGCATTCCCCAAAGCTCCCTCTCCCATTCTTTCCACCTGCTTCCCATCCTCAATAGAGGCGCGCATAGTTTCTTTCGAGATGGAAGCTAGCACAAGTTTATCGGAGCATTTATGGAGGACTTAGTAGATTACTCAGAGGGCGCTTTGGAGGGCAACCCCATCTGGACAACTTCTCATTCAAACCCGTCAGTCCTGCATCGATTTTCGAATGAGCTATCGAATGAATTAGAAACATTGCCCTCTTTCTCTAGCCCTTCGAGCTCGATAACTACCCAACCAGTGCTCTCCTCCTCCTGGCTACCTTTTTCATCTGCTCCTGAGCCGTCGCCGGCCCAAACCCTTGTCTTCATCTTTGAAGGAACCACTCTGGTTGGCTCATCCTCAGGCTGCGCTTCTTACCCGCCTTCTGCTAGCTCAAACATCCTCCCATCGGCTCACCCTGGTCTTTCAACAGGGACCCTTGCAGCCTTATTCACCTCGACCCCCCCTTCTGGCAGTTTTACATTGGTTTCACCGATTTCCAGAGCTTTCCCAATAGGGTATTCCTCGAAGCCCGCAAACACTAATCCTCCCTCTGCCTAACCTTCAAGAGGTTCCCCTCAAGCCCATTTTGAGATAGGGCACCATCCAAATAAGAAGCAGAGGTGCATTAGAACAAAGGTTAAAGAAGCAATCCTCTATATGGGAGAGGATATCCAGTTGGGGAACCCCATGGAAACTGCAGATAGAGTTCTGGTCGGCAGATTTTGAGGAAGAAATTACACAATGGCCAGGCTGAAGCAATGGGTGGCTGAAGTCTGGGGCCATCATCTAGTTGACCTCCCTTTCGTTCAAACCTTTGTTAAGGGTTGGTTTGCACGCTGATTTTCTCAAGCTGAGCACACCAACTGGGTCCTCTCATCTGTGTGGCACATTGAACAGGCTCCTTTCCTGTTGCAAAGATGGAATCCACTCTTTTATCCAGAGAATGAACATCTGGGAGCAGGTCCTCTTTGGGTGAGATTACCAAGTCTTCCACTTCAGTTCTGGTCTGAGGATGTATTTCGCTGCATTGGCAATACCTTAGGCACTTACTTAGACCATGGTAAAGCCTATCTATCCACTAGCATGATGGCATATGTAAGAAGTTTGGTGCATTTGGGCAATACCTTAGGCACTTACTTAGACCATGGCAAAGCCTATCTATCCACTAGCATGATGGCATATGTAAGAAGTTTGGTGGATTACAGGAGCACATTACTCTCCAATGGAGAAATATTTCAAGATCACAGATATTGGATTATGAAGGGGTGCCCTTCCACTGTAGAACGTGCCATAAGGTTGGCCATCTTTTTTCGGGATTACCCTCTTATCGCTAAGGCCAAGGCGGGGGAGACAAGCAAGGAAATGCCAGCGAGGAACTATCCAGCAAAGGAGCAACCCACTCCACTAGGAGAGGCAGAGACTCATGCTCGCTCTGAAGCAGTCCAAGGAACTCTTTCCAAAGAGGCCTCGAAGAAGCAGGATAAACCACAGTATCGGCCTCCCTCTCCTCCGCTCACCAGGGTAAGGGTGGTTGTCGAGGCTTCGGGTATTCCGGGTAAGAGCTCTTAAGTCCCCTGTTCCTCTCAAAATTGTTCTCCTTCTTATAGTTCCTCCTTTGCTACAACTGCTCATGTTAAGATTAATGTGGGTTCGTCTCAGTCCCCTTCCCCTATGACCTGTCCTCTCCCTTCGTCCCTCCCTTCTGTATCGCTCACCCCTCCATCCATTCTAGAGCCATCCCATCTCCCTTCCCCTGCTCTGGAACCGAGACTCCCCCCTCCCAGTTACCTGACTCGCCCCAAGTCAAGGAACCTTGTCTTAGAACTGTTAGGCATTGGTCTTGACTCGACTCCTTTCCCTCTAAAGATGCCCCGAGGCTGACCATCTTCCCTGTCCAAAGCTAAACTACAAGCCAGGGAGGATGTAGCTTCAGGAAGGCAAATTACTATCCACGTGGCCCTTAGAGAAGAGAACGCCTCGAGGGAACCCCCCCTATGAATATTCTCTCTTTTAACTGTAGAGGGTTAGCTAGGCCCGCTAAGAAACTAGCTTTTCGAAGATTGATCATGACAGACCCTATTGATATCATTTACCTGCAAGAAACCCTGGGTAGTGCTAAAGCTATCTCTGGTTTGCTCATTTTGATGCTCCCGGGCTGATCTTTTTGGGCCCTAAAGGCATTTGGGAGATCTGGAGGCATGGCCCTAGGCTACAACACTCAGACCATCAATCTCATCAACTGTTGGGGAGGCCTTGGGCACCTGGGGGCCAATCTTTTTTAGCAGAATTGAGCACCTAGCTCAAGCTCATTAATGTGTATGCACCTTTTCACCATAGAATTGAGTTTTGGGAAAAACTCTTGAGCTTTGAGCTTCCCCTGAAGGAACCTCTAATCCTGGGAGGGGACCTTAATTTCTCACTAGGTCACTCAAAATCCTAGGGTCACCATGCCCAGTCTGACCTCCACTCAGACTTCTTTGAGTACATTCTGGAAGCAAAGCTGCAACCCACCTGGAGGAACAACAGAGTTGGGGAAGCTAGCCTTTCCAAAAGATTAGATCGCTTTCTTCTTAAGGAAGGCCTTCTCAGCTCAGGGCTCAACCTCAAGCAATGGGTTGGCTCAGGAGGACTATCAAATCATCTGGCCATTTACTTTGAAATCAGAGGAAGGATAGAAAAGCCTAATGGTCCTTTCAAATTCAGCTCTTCCTGGCTGAAATAGGCATCCTATATTCACATGGTCAAGACCTTCTGGCAGGCCCATCCCCCTGCTGCTAAATGGAATATTGCAGAGGGCTTTGTGGCTAATCTAAAATAATTGAAGAAACTCTCAAAATCCTGGGCTCATAATAAGAGAGTGATGGATGATAGAACCCTCCAGGAGACTGAAGTAGAGATTGTTGTTTACGAGAATGACAAGGGGGGAGTCTTCTCCTCTCCTGATCAAAAGGAAAAGTTGCAATCTCTATATGCCTCACGAGGCAAAATCTTAAAGGATAGAGAAGAGACATGGAGATTGCGAAGTAGGGAAATTTGGCTTCTTGAAGGTGATGATAACACGAAATTCTATCACAAATTTTCTAATGGGCGAAAAGTAGTGAACACCATATGGCAGCTCAATAATGAGAACGGGATCCCCTTAAACACTTTTCCTTAGCATTTGGCCATGGCTACTCCATACTTTAAGCAGATTTATAGAGCTCCCACCAATGTCTCTCTAGTGGAAATCATTCGAGTAGCCCAACTATTCCCCCGCTTTGTGGATCATGAGGAGGCATTAGATTTGGTAAAGGAGGTCTCGATGGGTGAACTGGAGGCCACTCTCAAGTGCTTCAAGAGAGACAAGAGTCCAGGTCCAGATGGCTGGACAGTGATATTTTATATGACCTTCTTTGAAACTATAGGCCCTGATCTTCTCAAGGTAGTTGAGGCCTCTAGGAGCGAGGGCAAGATGTTGGAAGCCTTCAACTCCACTTTCATTTCCCTCATCCCCAAATCAGCCAACCCTGCCACATTCGACGATTTTCGGCCCATTTCACTATGTAACTGCATCTACAAAATCATAGCTAAGATTGTAGCCAGCTGCCTGCGGCCTATACTATCCTCCCATATCTCTCCAGAGCAACTTTCCTTCCTCCAAGATAGGCAAATCCATGAGGCGGTTGGAACAGCACAGGAGGTCCTGCATACCCTTCAGACTAAGAAATTGAAAGGAATGATCCCTAAGGTGGATCTCTCAAAAGCCTTTGATAGAGTAAGTTGGATCTATTTAAGAATGCGCCTAACTCATTTAGGGTTTCCCTTTGTTTTCATTGAATGGATAATGTGTTGTATCTCTAACATACCTTTCAGTGTGTTGATAAATGGAGAGGCTTGCCCCTTCTTTCACTCAGAGAGAGGTCTCAAACAGGGTTTCCCTTTATCCCCGTTGCTTTTTTTGCTTATCATGGAAGGTCTGAGCAGGCTCATCAAAGAAGATCACTGTAGAGGTAGACTCCAAGGAATCAAAATCACTGATGGTTGCATTCTGACTCACTTGTTATTTGTGGATGGCGTTTTGATCTTTCTTAATGGAGGAATAGGGGATCTAACATCCCTGAAGAACTCTTTCTCCCTATTTCAGACAGCTACTAGGATGATGGTAAACTGCAACAAGTCCACATTAGCAACACCCGGCTGCTCACCCCACAAGACTCATTATGCCCTCCTTCAGTTCAACTTCACCCTTCTAAGAATGGAGGAGGGGCTTCAATATTTGGGGTACAAGCTCAAACCCCTGGGCTACAAAATAGCAAACTAGGTCTGACTTATAGAAAAACTGGAAAAAAAGGTTTAACATCTGGTATCTCAAGTACTTATCCAGGGCTGGCAGATTAACACTAATAAAAGTAGTACTAGAGGCTACTCCGGTATACTGGATGGCCCTGGCTTAGATCCTAAGAGGAATCCTCGCCGAGATACAAGCCCTATGCAGCGAGTTCCTATGCAAAGACAATCAATCAGGTAGAATTTTTGCATGGGTCAAATGGGAAGTTCCATCCATCCCAAAAAAATGGGGAGGCTGGGGAATTAAGAAGTTGGAGGATTTATCCTCAGCACTAGCAGCAAAGCTAGGCTGGAAAATCATCTCCTCAAATAGCCTGTGGACAAAGGTGGCCATCTCCAAATATATTTCCCCTCTAAATGTGCTAGACTAGCTAAGACAACCTATAAGAACCACATCAGGTTTATCAATAATCTGGAAGGCAGTGCTAAAATCTATGGAGATCATTAGATCGGGTCTCATCTGGAGAACACAAGATGGAAATGCCATGAGGATCGAGGAGGATCCCTGGATAGGGTGTGGAAATGCCCACAGACTGTCTCCTGAGCTTAAAGTTTTCCTTAAGGAAGTGGGTATTACTCATTTCAACCAAATTGCAGACCGAGAACATACTTTGATATTTCAACAAGCATGGAAATCAACTCAAAGCTTGCTCATTCCTCTGAAATGGGAATAGACCTGGAATAGTTATACAGCAGCTTTGACTGAAGCTCAAGTCAGAATCCGAGAAGGAGTAGATGAATTAATATGGGCTCATGCAAAGTCTAGGAAATACTCTCCTAAGGAGGGTTATTTTATTCTAGCAGACAAATATAAACCTCAAGCTCTCGAGGCATGGTGACGCCTTTTATGGAAGCTTAAGGCCCCCCCTAGAACCCGCCTCCTCATATGGACAATCCTTAAAAGCAAAATCCCAACAGGGGACAACCACCTTAAGCGAGCACAGCATGGACCTTTTTGGTGATGTCTGTGTAAAAGTAATAATCAATTTGTGGATCACCTCTTCCTAGATTGCCAAGCCGCAAAAGACCTCTAGAGCCTGTCCTCTTCATCCTTATCCAACCCCTGTAGATAGCAGGGAGGGTCACTTTATGAGGCCTAGATAACTTGTTGGGATAGTGTAGCCCCGCCTAAAAACAAGAATCTTCCCGTTCTTATATGTTGGGCTCTCTGGATAGCTTGCAACAACCTCATTTTCCATAACATCTCGCCCCACTGGCCTTCCATATCGGCCCATATCATTCAAGATTTTAACAACATCCCTGAAGAGGATGTCATCCACCAGCCTAAATCCATCGTCCCTGAATCCATCAACCACCTGCTTCCCTTGGCATACTTTGATGGCTCTGCTCAAGAGCAGGGCTGCGGGGGAGGGGCCTTATTGTTCTTATCAGACTTCTAATTCTTTAAACTGCAAATGGACCTGGGAAGAGGCTCAAATAACTTTGCAGAACTATCCTCAGCCAAATGTCTCATCCAATTTGCATTGGAAAAACATTGTATATCTCTTCAATTATTTGGTCATTCAAAATTAATCTGTGACTGGCTAAACAAAAAATCATTCTGTTCAATTTTTTCTATGAGACAGATTCTAGACGAGGCACTTCGACTCATCACTCTTTTTGACTCCTTCGTATGCTCTCACATCTACAGGGAACAAAATTCAGTTGCTGATATCTTATCCAAAGAAGTTGCAGACAAGCCTCCCGACATCTCGTTGATCCAGGAACAGAGGGACAGGCACCATTACCAGTGTTACGACTGACTGTATATAGATGCTCTAGTCTAATGGGCTCATGGGAAGCCTGGAACATGTTTTTTATCATAAGTTATCATCTGTATATATTCATATTTTCTTTAAATTATTAGACACATAATTGACAAGAGCAATTTTGATTCAAATTTTTGTTGAACTAGCAAATGCACCTCCTTGTGTGGATCAAGGCACATGTTTCTGCTTTTTTGGACTTTGCTTAAGTGTTGACAAACACTCTGCTTCTTCTACAGCATATGCAACACACATATACAACATGTAATTTTCTTCTTTTAACGAAAATTACAATTTTTTCCAGGGGAAAACAACAAACAAACAAAAAACAAAAACAAAAAAGACAAAAAAAAAAAAACAATGTACTCTAATTGTTTCTTGAAGTTGGAAATATATCAAATAATGCAAAAAAGTAATAGATATAAAAAATGCAGCCATTCTTGTAAATTTTTCAACCTCATTGACTGATGTCCTAATGTTCTTTCATTAAATATCTCAAAACATATTTACTTAACAGCAAAAAATTTATTTTTAGAACATTGCATCAGTCACACGATAGTTGAAAAATGAGCAGTAGAAACAAAAAAGATAAAACACATACACAGGGATTTCTCTTTTAAATCAACTTTTCATTCATTTCATCAAAGCTTACAAGGTGACCTCTACATGCTGCTTAAACCAGTGACTACTTTGTCATTAAAAGCACCTCAAACAACAATGTATGGCCAGGTCTAAGAGTGTACAGCTTGTCTTCTCATGTGTAATCATTGCTAATTATGCTTTGAGAGAAGATAACTAATCTCCTCAATCCTAGCTACCACTTATCTCAATCATAAAATGTACGGCTAAGATTAGATCCTAGTTTTCCCAAAAAACGTCATTTAGGGCCTCAAAATGGCTCTGGAATTTCACGACCCAAAAAACTGCTAAAAATAGTAAATTGTGCCACAATTAAGGAAACTGAAAAACTGAAAGATACAGTTGTGGGGGTCCAAGTGGGATAGGTGGATGGCCAACAACATCCGCCTGGATCATTCCTCCCCCCTTATGAAGCAATGGTCTCCATTGCGTTGAGTTCCTCCATGAGATGAAGAAACTTCTGTTGAACTTGGTCCCTGGTGAGCTGTTTTGCAATCTCTGATGTGTCCAGTAATGGTGGGACACATGGTAGAGGATGGTCCACATTGAACACTCAGTGAAAGTGAAGGAATGGAGGAATGATGAGCTCAAATTCATAGCCTCGAGAATGGTGTAAGGACCATATCGGAGTGGTTTGAGTTTTTGATAGGCTCCAATAAGGCATTACTTCTCAAATGCAACCAAAATTTGTCGCCCACCTGAAACTTGTGTGGTACCTGATGTTGATCATGTCACTGATTGTACTTGGCATTTTCCAGAATGGAGTGGCAATAGATCAGCCCGTTGGGTAGAGGTGCTCCGGAAGTCAAATCGGATGAATACTTGACCTGACAGTGCAATGGTACCCTTGTGGGTGAGGAGAAGATGTCCTTGTCTTCTTTCACGACCATATCCCTCCACTGTTGCTGCTATGTGGAGGAACCCTTCACGAGGGTCATGGATGTGGTGACAATCTTCCCCTTACTTTGGGAGCGAACCAGACAGAAAATGAATTTCCTAGTCTGGGAGATGATCTTGCTGCATTTCTTAGTAGAGATCAAAGAAGTGGCGGTAGGTGGGGCTACCTCTGATATCCTGTATAATGAATTACCCAAAGAAATAATAGCAGCGCAAGGCCTTGACTCATACACAACATGTCGCCTCCACAAGTATGGTTGGCCTAATAATACATCACAAACATCCAAAGGTGCAACATCACACAATCCCTCATCTGTGAAGGGCTTGATGCTGTAGGGAAGGCGGTACTGTTGGCGGACTAGGAGATCTCGTCCTAGGTGAAGCCACCCGATACTGTACAGTTGCAGGTGTGGTGTAGTCGGTGGCCCAACTGCTTCACGACGTCTGCTGAAATGAGGTTCTTTTGGCTGCCACTGTCGACAATGAATCGCAGCGATGAACCCTTCACCGACATTTGTGAGTGGAAAAGACGCTCCCCCTACTCTGGATCTTTGAGCTCATTCTTCTAGATCTTGAAAATGGCAACATTGGCATTGGGCTCTGCGTCAATGATCTGCTTCCCTTTGTCATTCCCCTTGTCGGGTTCTGACTCAGGGTCGGAACATGCATCTGATTCTGAAGCCTTCAACTCGGCCATTAACGACTGCTTGGTCTGACACTCATTTCTGTTATGAGTGGGGCTCTTGTGGAACTCACACCACTTTCCTGTGTCCTTCTTTGGCTTTGTGGTGTTTTTATTTTCTTGTGGCTTCGAGGGGTTGTCTTAGGTCACCCCGCCTTGGCTTTGTCCTTTGTTCTTCGGATTCGCAGATCCAAAGTCTCGCTTCTTTTGTTTAAACTTTTGCTTGATTTTGACAGCGTATCGGTACTCCGTGCCGAGCAAGGAGATGTTTAGGAACTCCATCTTGTCCTAGATGTATCTACGTAGGCAGCCAGAATATTTGAGTACCAAATGCAGCTCAGAATCCTTGATACCCAACTGTGTGCAAAGGGTATGAAAAATGTTTGTAAACTCTAGCACATCTTGGTCCCTTCCCTGCCGCAGTGTGGTCCACTTTAAGTATTTGTCCTCATAGCTTTTGACAGGGTAGTATTGCTCCTTGATGGCATCCCAGAATGAATTCCAAGTGGGTGCGGCTGAAAATAGTGAGCCCGTACTTTCATCATTCTACTCGCAGTAGGTTTCCCACCAGTCCTTGACGTGAGGGGTTGCTTTGAGAAGATCGAAAATAATCTTTTCCCGACTGGAAAAATCGTGAACAAAAAAATACCCTTCTAGCATATTTAACCATTTATCTACAGCATATGCATCTGTTTGACCCTCAAATATGGGGATTTCAAAATTAACTTGTACCTTAAAGGGTATGGCGTTTCCAGAGTAGCTGTTGGAAGCTGATGCGTCGCCCCTGGGTAGCCGCTGAAGGATCTGGGCAAAGTTTTCCATCATCGCGTTCCTTTATCGCTCAAGGGCTTCTTTGAGCAAGATTTTGACAGGATCTCTTGCCCCCTCATCTTTCTTTTCATCCACCATGGGAGGCCATCGGGATTTGTGGGGCTGGTCTTGCAAAGGTTCGACCAGTTCAAGCCCTAACTCCTTATATCCTGACCTCATTGGGGACATGCAAAGAAAAACGGAGAAACAACATACCCCTCTGATACCACTAATCCGGATTTAAACAAGAACGCAACAAATCAAAGAGATAACCATAAACACAGAGATGCAGTAGGAATAATACTTCATTTCATTAATGTAAAACACTGAAATATGCTTACAAACGGAAATGGAAATCAACCAGCTACGGCAATGGTAGCTTATCTCTGAGAAGAGATGTGGCAGCTACATGCCTCTGAACTGTGTTACAATGAGGCTCGAAGGCCTATTTGTTGTTGAGAAACAATGGAAAACCATAAACATCCAAAACCCTAACCCTAGAAGATGAAACGCCAAATTGTGGGCCCCATTTGGGTAAATTGGTACATCAACTTCCTGGTGTCATAACGTTGCATACGATCTTCGTTTGACGCGCACAATATCTCGTTAGAAAGATCTATCCGAGGACTACAACTTTGGAAAGAGAAACATGACCCATGTTGCTCCCAATTTTCCCAAAAAATGTCATTTAGGGCCTCAAAACGGATCCGAAAGTTCAGGATCCGAAAAACTGCTAAAAATAGTAAATTGTGCTACAATTAAGGAAACTGAAAAACTGAAAGAGACAGTTGTGGGGGTCCAAGTGGGATAGGTGGGTGGCCACCAACATCCACCTGGATCATTCCTCCCCCTTTATGAAGCAATGGTCCCCATTGCATTGAGTTCCTCCATGAGATGAGAAAACTTCAGTTGAACTTGGTCCCTGGTGAGTTGTTCTTCAATCTCTGATATGTCCAGTAATGGTGGGAAGCATGGTAGAGGGCGGTCCACATTGAACACTCGGTGCAAGAAAAGGAATGGGGGAATGCTGAGCTCAAATGCATTGTCTCCCACAGCCTCGGGAATGGTGTAAGGACCATATCGGAGTGGTCTGAGTTTTTGATAGGCTCCGGTAAGGCGTTCCTTCTACAAATGCAACCAGACTTTGTCACCCACCTGAAACTTGTGTGGTACCTGACGCTGATCATGTCACTGATTGTACTTGGCATTTTCCATAATGGAGTGGCGATAGATCGGCCCATTGGGTAGAGGTGCTCTGAAAGTCAGATCAAATGAATGCTTGACATAACAGTGCAATGGTACCCATGTGGGTGAGGAGAAGACGTCCCTGTCTTCTTTCATGACCGTATCCCTCTGTTGCTACTGCTGTGTGGAGGAACCCTTCACGAGGGTCATGGATGTGGCGACAATCTTCCCCTTACTTTGGGAGCGAACCAGACAGAAAATTAATTTCTTAGTCTGGGAGATGATCTTGCTGAATTTCTTAGCAGAGATCAAAGAAGTGGTGGTAGGTGGGGCTACCTCTGGTATCCTGTATAATGAATTATCCAAAGAAATAATAATAGTGCGAGGCCTTGACTCATACAGATCATGTCACCTCCACAAGTATGGTTGGCCTAATAATACATCACAAAGATCCAAAGGTGCAACATCACATAATACCTCATCTGTGAAGGGCTTGATGTTGAAGGGAAGGCGACACTGTTGGCGGACTCGTAAATCTCGTCCTTGGTGAAGCCACCCGATACTGTACAGTTGCAGGTGTGGTGTAGTCAGTAGGCCCAACTGCATCACAACCTCTGCTGAAATGAGGTTCTTTTGGCTGCCACTGTCGATAATGAATCACAGCGGTGAACCCTTCACTCACATTTGTGAGTGGAAAAGACACTCCCCCTCCTCTCGATCTTTGGGTTCATTCTTATGGATCTTGAAAGTGGCAATAGTGGCACTGGGCTCTGCATCAATGATATGCTTCCCTTTGTCATTCCCCTTGTCGAGTTCTGACTCAGGGTCAGAACATGCATCTAATTATGAAGCCTTCAACTCGGCCACCAGCGACTGCTTGGTCCGACACTCACTTGTGTTATGAGTAGGGCTCTTGTGGAACTCACACCACTTTCTTATGTCTTTCTTTGGCTTCGTGGTGTTCTTCTTTTCTTGCAGCTTCAACGGGTTGTCTTGAGTCACCCCGCCTTAGCTTTGTCCTTTGTTCTTTGGATTCGCAGATCCAAAATCTCGCTTCTTTTGTTTAAACTTCTGCTCGATTTTGACAATGTATCGGTACATCGTGCCGAGAGAGATGTTTAGGAACTCCATCTCGTCCTGGATGTATCTATGTGGGCAGTCGTGGTATTTGAGTACCAAATGCAGCTCAGAATCCTTGATACCCAACTATGTGCAAAAGTTATGAAAAATGTTTGTGAACTCCGGCACATCTTGGTCCCTTCCCTGCCACAGCGTGGTCCACTTTATGTATTTGTCCTCGTAGTTTTTGACAGGGTAGTACTTCTCCTTAATGGCATCCCAAAATGAATTCCAAGTGGGTACGACTGAAAATAGTGAGCCTGTACTTTCATCCTTCTGCTCTCAGTACATTTCCCACCAGTCCTTGACGTGGGGGCTGCTTTAAGAAGAGCGAAAATAATATTTTCCCAACTGGAAAAATCATGAACAAAAAAATACCCTTCTAGCATATTTAACCATTTATCTATGGCATATGCGTCTATCTGACCCTCGAATATGGGGATTTCAAAATTGACTTGTACCTTAAAGGGTTTGGCGTTTCTAGAGTAGTTGTTGGACGTTGATGTGTCGCCCCTGGGTAGCCACTAAAGGATCTGGGCAAAGTTTTCCATTATCGTGTTCCTTTGTTGCTTGAGGGCTTCTTCGAGCAAGATTTTGATAGGATCTCCTGCCCCCTCATCTTTCTTTTCATCCGCCATGGGAGGCCATCAGGATTTGCGAGGCTAGTCTTGCAAAGATTCGACCAGTTAAAGCCCTAACTCCTTATATTCCTACCTCATTGGGGACATGCAAAGAAAAACAGAGAAAGAGCAGACCCCTCTAATACCACTGATCCGGATTTAAACAGGAACGCAAAAAATCACTGAGATAACCATAAACACAGAGATGCAGCAGGAATAATATTTCATTTCATTAATGTAAAATACTGAAATATGCTTACATACAGAAATGGAAATCAACCAGCTAAGGTGATGGTAGCTTATCTCTAAGAAGAGATGTGGCGGCTACATGCCTATGAACTATGTTACAATAAGGCTCGAAGGCCTATTTATTGTTTAGAAACAATGGAAAACCCTAAACATCCAAAAACCTAACCCTAGAAGATGAAACGCCAAATTGTGGGCCCCGTTTGGGTAAATTGGTACATTAATTTCCCGGGGTCGTAACTTCGACATATGATCTCTGTTTCGCGCACAAAATCTCGTTAGAAATATTTATCCGAGGACTACAACTTTGGGAAGAGAAACATCAATTCATAGACCCATGTTGCTCCCATTTTTCCCAAAAAACATCATTTAGGGCCTCAAAACGGCTCCGAAAGTTCAGGACCCGAAAAACTGCTAAAAATAGTAAATTGTGCTACAATTAAGGAAACTGAAAAAATGAAAGAGACAGTTGTGGGGGTCCAAGTGGGATAGGTGGGTGGCCACCAACATCCACCTGGATCAATCCAAAACCTTTTCAAGATCTCAACTGTGTACTTACCCTACCCAAGGGAAACCTCCCCTAGTTTCTATCAAACCTCCAACACCAAAAAGTGTTGCATCATGTCAATGTCCTACATCTCAAACTCAACTACCATGCTTGCTTTGCACAACACAATGAACTTCTCTACCTATAAGAAACAAGGCATCTACATACAACACCGAAATGAGTATATTAGTTCTAACAAATATATAATGTAAGTTAGGATCTGCTTCACTTTTGGTGAAGTTCCTACTCTACAAATATCCATCTATCCTCAAATAGCATGCTCTCGATGTATGTTTGAATCCATACAGGGTTTTCTTAAGCCTACAAACATGGGACTCCTTCCCATCTACTTCAAATCCTTGAAGTTGCTTTATGTACACTTATTCCTCAATGATTGCATTAAGGAAAGTTGTTTCCACATCCCTCTGATGTATCCTTCATTCCATAAATAATACTAATGACATAACTGCTCTAATCGAAGTGTACCTAGCGACTAGACCAAATGTATCCTTATAGTCCACTCCCTCTTTTTTAGAAAACCCTCACTTTGAACTTCTCAATGCTACCATTTGTTGCATGCTTGATCTTGTAGAGCCACTTGAAACTCACCACTTCCCCTTCAATCTTGTCAATATGTCCCAAACATCGCTCTTCATGATGGAGGTGTACTCCCCAACCATCGCATCCAACCATATCTACTAGCTCACCACCTTCTAAAAGCTAGAAGGCTCGAAATATATGATGTTTCTCAAGGATGTCATGTAATCTAGAAGATTCTCCAAGGTCGAACTCTCTAAATGTGCCCCTAGGAGGCTCAACATACTCTTGCACATCCCTCTATGCCTAAGTGAACCATTAAGGTCTCTTGATGAAAATAAGGGGCTATTGTCTCAATCTCTTCACTTGAAGGTCCTTATACCACTCTAGAAGTCAATGGTAACCTTGCGTCAACCTCCAAAGTTTCCTACTCCTCATCCTCTATCTCTAAAGTAGGTTCAAAGGATTTCCTAGATGCAAAGTCTTCCTGAAACTTTATATACCTGCTCACTATTGTCGTTTTTATCCGCCCATATGTTAGGTAAACTTGGGAGAAATTTATTCTCCTATGATGCATTTTGCCAACCAATAGCACTATTATGATCCACAAATAGCTAGCCTCAATTGCCTCTCATCCACTCTCCAATCATTGCATCCTTCCATATAACTTGCTCATCCAATAATGGTGGTTCATCTATTGTGAAGTGCATTAACCATTTTGATATTCAAATGATTTCATTTAATGTTCAAGGGAATTCTAGTATGGATCACAAGTTAAATTGGATGATATACCACTACTAGTTGTCCACTTGTTCCTTGTTTCACCTTGGTAGTTATCACTTGCCCCGAGTCCAGTGTGACCTTCCTTGAGGCCTTTCTTTTACTATCCAGAGGGCGCACAAATAGAAGGTTGTGATAATGGTAATGCTCCATGATTTCCATAATTTGCTTGTTGTCCTATCTTTTGACTAGTTGTTAATTTGCTCGTACTAGTTCATTATTGACTTTGTCCAATCAGAAAAATGGGTTGTAAATGCAATGTTATGAATATAATTCATATAAAAATAAAAAATATAAATATAAATATAATAATAATAATTAATTAACTAATGGTGAGTTAGTTAGTAATGAAGAGGCATGTCTTAGAGACATGAGCATTCATGAAATGGCGCTTGCCTATGGTATATAATCAGACCCTCATTCTCATTTGTAATCATCTCATATCTTACAACAATTCAATATACAATATTCAATACACAGTTACATGTCTTACAATGGACATTTATGTCTTTGAAGTATTTTAAAGATTTTCGTTGCGTATACGACTTTTGGTCATTATATTAGTATCAGAGCATTCCTCTGAGTATACGAACTGTGTTCGTTATATTGGTATCAAAGTTGTTCAATCCTCTAGACGCTCAACCGCTGAAGAGAACCAGTTTGATCAGGCCTTCGGCCATAAATCCTTCGTCAACCTTGTTGTTGTCACAATTGAAATGTTTCGCTACACAAAGTTGGAGTTTCTCTATTTTTCCAGTTTTGTCATTCAAGGGTTTGGCCATTAAACAAAACAAAACAAAAGGTACATAAAGATTTAAGAAAAATAAAGAAAAAAACATATAAAAAATATTCTAGTAAAAAAAAATATAGTCCAATATAAATTTGAAGGAGAGCGTTCATATATATATAAAGGTTCTACATTATTGATAAAAAAATGCATGATAAAGTCAAAAGGGAATATCTCTGAATATCTTTAAAATTATACGTAAGAGAAGGAAGACTAGATATCTCGATTCTTCATTAAGTGGTTTACAAGCTTGTGGTTTAACGACCCATGGTATTTTCAAAGTAAAAGAAGAACAAAAAGAATACAAAATCTCTTTATGTGAATGGTAAGTTTTACTTTTTACATGGAGAAAATTAACCAAGTCAAAGGCACATAAGTGGACATCTATTTATATTATACCCAAAGATGTGAATAGCCACGTTTCACTAGGGTTGTAAATTTTCAAATATATATATATATATATATATATATATATATATATATAAAATAAAAACGAAGAGAGACTAAGAAAAAAACAATTGTTTGAGAATATTATATGTGTGTGTGTGTATATTTAGAAAATAAAATAAAATTAAAGCTTTTGTGTGTGTATATATATATATATATATATATATCTTACTAAGGAATATTATCAAGTCAAGAAAAATGGAGCCTAATTCAAAAACAAGGAAATGAAGGTTTTTCAATTGCATATTGTAAATTAATTATATGAAAATGGAATGCCCAAGGGAAGGAGATTAGCATCGTTATTAGCACAAGTGTTGAGGAAAATTACGTGTGTTAATTTGGCGAATCGACTATTAATTTGCGACAAAGAATATGAAATTATTGATTTAGAAGTGACAATTGATCATTTTGAATACATATCTCAATTTTGTATCGTAATTATGCTTGACAAAGAGGTTGACATAATTCTCGGTCAACCTTGGTTCAAGGAATTAGGTACATTCATTCTAAACACACACAAAAAATAAATAAATAAATAAATTTAAAAATTATTAATGTTCCCTTACAAGAAGAAGATGGTCACATTCTAAGACTTGATAATGAAATCAAAAATGATAATATCTTCAACGAAAGACCTTAAGGGTATTTCGAAACTAATGTTTCAAGAGAATCCAAAAACAGTACCAACGAAGCAGAAAGAGCTTGAAGAATTCATATCCAACAAAAATAAAGAAAATTCATGTTTGAAAAAGCATAATCAAAAGCCACTTACACAAGTAAGAAAATGTAATGCTAAGAAACACCAGTTAGAACAAGAAAAGAAAATTTCTGAAGAAAAAAAACTCAACGAAAATCTATCAGGAAAAGAAGAAAGTCTATGCTTTAAATAACCTTAACCAAAGGTTATTAGAACAAATCAAGTGTTTAAAAGATGAGAAGCTTGAATATCAAAATAAAGTTGACTCAGAAAATGAAGAATTTTTACGTCTTAGAAACCATAATCAAAGTCTACTCAGTCAAATTAGAAAACTTGAGGATGATAGGAAAACATTGGAAAACAAGTTAGAAGAACTTATCATGAAAAAAGCATCGAAGTTGTCAGTCCAAGTTGAAAATAAAAGAATAAATACCGATCCAATGAATATAGCAACTCAGGAGGATTAGAAACTAAAAGAAGTTAAAACATATTCAGAAATTGCAGTTCAAACAACGAACATTCCAATTGATGATGCCAACTCAACAACGACAACACCTGAAGGAAATCAGGAAACAACCACTAACATGAAAAGGAAAAGTCCAATGTTCTGAATAAATATATAGGAAATAATGTAAAATAATGTAAATGATAATACCCATAAATAATTATTGGTTAATTAGTAATTAGGTTGAAGAGTCATGTCTAAATGAGACATGACTCTCCATGAAGAAATATCTGTTTTGTATATAAGCAAACCTCTCACTCTCATTGTATCATCATTCTTCATACATTTAATATATAATATTTCTATCCTCATTTAGACATAACTCTCCATGAAAAGACACCTGTTTGGTATATAAGCGAGCCTCTCACTCTCATTGTATCATCATTCTTCATACATTTAATATATAATATTTGTATCCTCATGGAAATTTTTATATTCCAAGTATTTTGGAGTAATTAATCTCTAGAAGGAACTTTGTTCGCTTCATTTGGTATCAGAGCAGTTAATCCTCTGGCTGCTTCACTGCTGCACAAAGCCACACTCTTCGATCCAGGCCCTTGGCCATTGACTCTTCGTCAACTTTATTGTTGTTGCAGTTCAAGTGTTTTGCTATAATTGGAGTTTCTTTGTCTCACCATCAGGGTTTTGGCTACAAAAAGAGTAAAAAAAAAAAATCAATCAACATATATATATATATATAGATAACTAATATTTAAAAAAAAAACAAGTAATATTATTAAAAAAGGTTAAATGTAAGAGAAAATAAAAACATAACACACAAACGATTAACCGGCCAGTCTGCAACCACATACCAGCCCAACGGCTGCCAGTGGCTGCACAAAATCTCTGTCGCATGACTAGCCGCAACTCGACTGACAGCTAGTCTACCTTGCCCACGTTCTAGCCACCTTCCACCCAACAGATTTCAATGCTAATTTCGCCTGGTTCGTGCCCCACTGTTGTTGTTGTTAGCAACAGTTACCCGCCTGCCATCTCTGTTATCCATCAAGTGCCATGGCACTGATTTCGTTCTCCAGTCACCGTCCAACAACAACACCGTAGCACGTCCCACATACACCTATGTCCTTTGTCTCGTCTGTTGTTTTCTCCACACTACTCCCCCACTGTTTGCCGCTACCCGTGCTTAACGTACAACTCACTGATCCGTGACTGTGTCGAAGAACCTTCAGGACTGCATACACAAAAAGTGTATCCCAGAATTACTCATTGACTAATGTTGATACCGGAGACTCATTGATAAGCGACTGTTGTGATACGTTGTGTGACCCATTGATAAGTTTTCATTGTGATAAGCTATGACCAAATCGATAAGGTGGGTGGAACGATTATGTAGGATAAAGTCTCATTTAATTTTATACAAACAAAAAATATGGTGAGTGGATAGTTAGTAGTTAAATTATAATAAAGTTATATAATCATAATTAACTAATTGTATTAATTTGATTATATAATAATTTTAAAAACTTGTATATATAAAAAAAAGGGAATATTAAAAGGATAGATATTTAAGTTACAGTTTAAAAAAACAAAGAGAAGTATAAAATAAATTTTGTATTTAAAGAGAAAGGATACGATATAAGTTTTATATAGTTACATATAAAAGAAAAGGGAAGTTTAAATAAAAAATAATATTCTAATGTAAAGGTTTTCTTTAAAAGATTTCATCTTTAAAAAAATAAAAATAAAAAATCCATACGAAGTTTAAAAAAAATAAAAATAAAAATGGAACCTCGAAGTAATGAACAAAAACAATTCGCGAAAGATATAAAACAATTCATGACAATACTTGAGTGACAACAAGTTGATTTTAATGAGGAGAGGAAGAAATGGGAATCTCAATTGCAAGTTGAACGTCTATCACCACTCCCACAAAACAATGTAATCCAGTGTACCGAAAAAGTGCAATTAAAAGATCAAGAGAATGGAAAAACAGCTAAACTTTAGCAAAACAAGAAAGCGTTAAAACACGAACATAAAAATCTTGTGGATATGCATTACAAAGAAGTAATAAAAAATGATGAAATCTCTAGTCTCAAAGACCATGTCGAAAAATTACTTGCACAAGTAAAGAAGACTAAAGTCACAAAGAAAAAACTGAAAAAGCACTTATCAGAACAAGAAGATGAAACTTTACGTTTAAAGAACCTTAATAAAAATTTATTATAACAAATCAGAGATCTAAAAGATGAAAAACTCAAAAGTCAAAACATTGAAAAGAACGTTGATGAATCAAAAATCAAAGAACTTTTACATCTGAGAAACCATAATCAAAGTCTACTCACTCAAATTAAAAAACTTAAAGATAATAAAAAAAACATTAAAAGACAAGTTCGAACAATTCACTCAAGAAGAACTATCAAAATCTCCAGTCGTAACAATCCAAGTTGAAGATAAGGGAACGAATACCGATCCAATGAATATGACAACTCGAGAAGATAAGTCAGTTGAAGAAACAACACGCTTAAATATTGCAGTTCAAGTGACAAACACCCCAAGTGAAGTTTTGTAACCAACTCAACAACGTCTTCACAAGTAGAAAATCAAAAAAATCCTCACACCTAATAAAGGAAAGTCAAGCCAAAAAAGTTCCCTATCGGCCTCTGAATCATTAAAGTAAACAATTCAAGCATGTTACGTATTGGGACCATTCAGAAGAGAAACAAAAAACTGATGTTCCAAAGAATAGTGATATAACCTCAATCCAGTCCTATGATGACAAGTCGTTACAAATACCAGCGATCAGAAAATTACACAGAACATTAATCTAGGATTGTCTGATCATTTCACAATGCGACAGTTTTGTTTGTTACTTAGAAGATCATATCATCTTGTATCGACAAAGATGATTGTTTCGAGACAGAAAAACATTCTAAGCCGAAAAAGAAATCAAGCCTTTTTCATTAACAAACTTTGAGGACAAAGCTTTATGAGGAGGAAGACAATGTTATAAATAAATATATAGGAAATAATGTTAAATAATGTAAATGATAATAACCATAAATAATTATTAGTTAATTAGTAATTAGATTGAACAGTCATGTCTAAATGAGACATGGCTCTCTATGAAGAGACGCATGCTTGGTATATAAGCAAGCCTCTCACTCTCATTGTATTATCATTCTTCATACATTTAATATATAATATTTGTATCCTCATGGATATCTTTATATTCCAAGTCTTTTGGATTAATTAATATGTAGAAGAAACTTTGTTCGCTTCATCCAACCAAAAGAACTCTTTATCGACATCTGAATCACAAGAGCAAACTTTCCAATCAATCTACATACTAGTATCACTCAGAACATAAACGAAAAATTTATGTTCCCAAGAAAACTGAAGTTTGTAGAATCCAGTTCTACGATAACTATTCATCACAAATTTCTAGAGATCAAAAAATTCCATAGAAGATTAATCTAGAATGGTTTGATCTGTTCTCAGTATGACAATTTTGTCTATCACTCAGAGCATCATATTATCTTGAATCAACGAAGATGAAAGTTCAAAGACAAGAAAATATTCTCAATAAGCTTTGAGGACAAAGCTTCTTAAAGAGAAAAGCAATGTTATGAATATAATTCATATAAAAATAATAAATAAATATAAATATAATATATAATAATTAATTAACTAACAGTGAGTTATTTAATAATGAACAGGCATGTCTTAGAGACATGACCATTCATGAAAGGGCACCTGCCTGAGGTATATAAACAGACCCTCATTTTCAATTGCAATCATCTCGTATCTTACGTGAATTCAATATACAGTGACATGTCTTACAATGGACATTTATGTCTTTGAAGCATTTTAAAGATTTTCGTTGCGTATAAGACTTTTAGTTGTTATATTGGTATCAGAGCATTCCTCTTAGTATTATAACTTTATTCGTTACATGCAACCATAAGAATATTAAAAAAAAAAAAAAAGAACATGACTCAAAAGTGTTAAAATAAAAAAGGATGGCAAGGTATGTAAAGCAAGAAAAGGCCAAAATATCGCTCGAGTCTGAGCTCCACCTCCTCTTATAGAGCCACTCATCGTTGAAAGTATCCACGAATATCATGCCTATCAAACTAAAAGGAACTCTCTATGAGCATCCCAACCCTAACAAAGCAATAAACTGCCCATCACAGAAAAAAAGGGTTATTTGATCACTAGATGATAATCAAGCTTTAAATAAATAAACTATCTAATGAATAGAAAAAGGCAAATATGAGGGTTTGGAAAAACAAAGGCGAGGAAGGTAACTCAAGAATTGCTTGCTAAGTGCTCCGTCTGCAAAGGCACTCATGGACAATGGTTTGATATAACCTGGCATAAGATTTTGACTAAAGTCATGAAATAAAGCCCAAATCATTAACATCTTTTACACCTATCTTCTAAAAAGGTCATCCTTGGAATATTCCTCCCCTTAGGATTGGAAGAGCCTAATAGGGCCTTGTAATAACCCTCCCATACCTAAGCATGGTAACTTGTTTACAAATCTTAAGCAAGGAAGACATTTGAAGATATTCTTAAGCTAGGAAGACATTTGAAGATAATTCTTAGGTGAAGTGCTTTGATGCCTTTAATATTGAATATGGGCCACCCATAATGTTTATCTCACTTGATTTTACCCCGTCTTATATAGCCACTCATCCTTGAAAGTATCCATGAAGATCATGCCTATCAAAGTAAAAAGAAACTCTCAGTGAACATCCCGACCTAATGAAGCAAAATAAATTGTCCATCACAAAAAAGATTATTTCATCATTAGATGATAATTAATGAAGCTAGCTTAACAAGTTATCTAATGAAAAGAAAAGGGCAAATATGGGCTTAAAAAAAACAAAAAAGGTAACTCAGGAATTTCTAAGTGCTCCCTCTACAAAGGTGTTCATGGACAATGGTTTGATATAGCCTAGCATAAGACTATGACCCCACTCATGAAGTCAAGCCCAAATCATTAACATCTTTCACGTGTATCTCTCGAAAGGGTCGACCTTAGAATTGTTCCTCACCTTAAGATTAGAAGCACCTAATAGGGCCTTGTAATAACCATCTCATAGCTAAGCATGGTCACTTGCTTACAAATCATAAGATGGCATTTGAAGATGATGCTTAGATGAAGTACTTTGATGCATTTAATATTGAATATGGCCCACTCCAATACTCTTATGGCTCTTGTACCCATAATGTTTATCTCACTTGATTTTGTGACTATGTTAGTTATTTGCCCCTAACTACAATTGCCATCCCTTGAGGGATCGAATGATGCTTCTCCAACGCTTCAAAGAGAACATCTAGCCCCACTTAATAATTGCACAAGGAACTTTGATGGAGGATGTTGGACACTCATTGCACCTTTTGGAGGATGACACCACCCTTGAAGAGAATTCAACTCACACGTGTGTGTTAATCGAGGCATATTCATTTAGCTATCTTTGGAGGGTTGGCTTATGACCTATCCAACTTGTAATCATGATCTAATATTATTTTAAATATTTTAAGTCCATAATTAGAGAAAATAGACTTGTTTTCCCTCACATAAATAGAGGGAAGTTGATTTCTCTAAGTTCATTGTCACACTTAGAGATCAACACGCACTAGCTAGTTGTCACCTATCTCTTATGCACTATATGGAGAACTAGTTTCGTGAATTTCTCTTAGAGGATGTTGGTTGGACAATTCTCTCTTAGATGATTGGTGATTCTTTGATGATATGTGCTAATGTAATGTAAGTTATGTTCTTCCATCTTGTAATTGTTAATGAATTACGATTTGATGCAATTTTCTCCAAGGTTTTGTTGATGTTTTATGAATCTAAAATCTCCTTACACGAGATTTTCATCAAGTTTCTCTTGAGGCAACCTAGGTTTAGCTCCCTCCCTTTCAATCTCCAAAGAAGATAGAAGGATGTTAGAGTGAGGAACTCAAATTTGTCTTCCTCGGTTTCTTTCAATCCACATCCATATCTTTTCTTCCATGGATTTTCACTCCTAGTCCCCGTTAGACCTTAATTGTCTTATCCGTTGTGCCAGTGCCTTAAAAAAACCTTAATATGTTTTCTAGGATAAATTAGGGTTAGGGTATAACAAAATCATTTATTTTCAACATTATTTGTCTTAGCTATTATTTTCTTATGATTAGAACTTGTATGAATTCATTTGGAACAATAAAAATATCTTACATGCATTTTTTGACTACAAATTAGGCTGACATCTAAGGTTTATCTTGATGTTACACATGTTTTCAGGTAAGAAAAAGTGTTGCAATTTATTCTCTTCTTTACTCATTTATTAGCCCTAATTTTCCACTTGTTTATCATAGAATTTGGGGCTATTTTCTTATTATTGTTATAAAATATTTGCACATTGTAAAATGTTTATTAAAACCCTAGTTTATAACAACAAAGTGTAATTTCTTGATTGCATGTGTTTTGGAAACTATTTGGGCCTCTATTGGTCAAACTAAGCCCTCCCAATTTAACCATAAGGACCTTCGATCTTGCTCACTTGAAATTATATCTTAAATTCACCTAAAACCCTAATCATCACATACTTGTCTTTGGGTGAATCTTGTTGTAGAACCCTTGGGGGGCATTTAGCTTTAAGTCAATTTGGGTTAATTGATCCCTAAGATCTATTGGGGAAGCCTCCCTCATGTTGGATTGTATCCAAACACAAAAACGAGGGGAGTAGTTGCTAAGGTGAAAATGGCAACTCTCTCATTATTGCTCTCAATCTAGGTTGCTTAGTGACGCTTTGCACTATGCAGCGAGATTTTGTAGTAACCATCTTTCTCTACTCCAAAATATAGACCCCATAATTCTTTTAAGTCTCATTGTAAACCACAAATAAACACTTCTTACTGGAGGGTTCCAAATTAAACCTTTTTTCTACTGGAATATGGCTATAAACTAGATATAGCCAAAGACAAGAAATGACTCACCTCTGGCTTTACACTAGAGAATGCTTCCTCTCATGTCTTGTCCTCCAATATACAAGGACACCAATTTTGAATGTAGATTCTATGTTGCAAGCTCCAATCCAAAGAAACATTTGCAAGTCCTAGTCATGAATCACAATCCCATGATGGATCAATTCTTCCATTCTATAACCCGATTTTGTTATGGATTTTACAGAATAGTCAACTCCCTCTCAATTCCTTACCCCTTGCAAAAACTTTCAAACTCCTTGGAGGTATAATCACCCCTCATCTAATCTCAAGACTTTGATCTTCTTCCTTGTCTGGTTTCCAACTAGAGCTTTTAACTCTTAAAACCTACTAAAGACCTCTTCCTTGATCTTTAGGAAGTAGATCCAAGTTTTACAATACAAGTCATCAATGAAGGAAGCACAGTACATGCATTCTGAAATTGATGCCACTAACATCAATTCACAATAGGTCTAAAATCTCCGTAGACCTATGCCCATTGCTTAGTAAAGCAACCTGGGCATGCTTGCTCAGCATGCACCTTCTACATGCTCCTTGTTGCTCAATACTAAACTCTGGAAGCCCTGTGACTCTCCCTCAAAATAGGCAACACCCTTTGATGCAAGTAGTGCTATAACAACTAGATCAAATCAAGCTGAATTGACTAATCCAACCATTTTCGAAGGAAAATTGGTCCAAATCATTGTCACAAACTGGAAATGGCCAATTTAGAACCAACCTATTCAGTGTTGAACGGTTGGATTTGTACAATACTACCAAGGACCCTTTGAACACAATTTTTTAGGACAAAATTTATAAGTGGACAACATAGTATTTGACCATATTGCTCTACCAATGTAATGCATTTAATGGTGATGTTATATTTTTAAATAAAATAATTCATCTTTGGTAATGTTAAATAAAGGTTTGGATTCATATAATCCTTTTACTTGAATTTTGAACATCACCATTAATTGTTTCAAGGTTTGAGAGTGGTTTCAACATTATTGGATTTCAAATGGAGAAAGTAGAATTTACATCCCACTCAGAATCCCGCAGACATAACAATTTCAAGATTTCAATATTGAGGGAATTGTAATGTTTCCATTGATATTTGTCATGTATGAGGGTATGGAACTAGCATTTAATCAAAATGCACCAAGCACTCTATGTACCTCGATGTTGGTGGCACTAATTGTTGAACTCCTTTGTCATGGCCCTAGTAAAAATGTACCCACCACTCAAACAAAATTTTGATTTGACATGTTAAGTATTTTCTATGTTATTTTGATGCTTAGAAGGTCATATTAATGATGACGATCCCAATATAGGCAATGATGTTGATGATATGAAAGTATTTGTTGTAACATGATTTTTTTTTTTACTCCAGAGCTCATCTAGAGCCTCTTTGTTGATGTATCTTTGGTTCAAAGATGGTTTGCACTCAATGGTATTTTGGTTATATGTGCCCTTGCTTTATATGAGAAATATTGCATATTTGTGCATAATGTTTTGGATTCATATGAATGCACATGAATATATATGTTTTTTCAGAAGTTGTGTATTTATGTATTTTTTAATTGATCGATTTTTTGGTCTGATCTTTTCCCTAGTTTTGGCCCAATTCACATTTTTGGGCTCTAATCGTGTGATGAAGAATTCGGTTCTGATAACATTGGATGCAAGTGTTCCATCCTCATGTGCCATAACTTACACAAGTTGTCACTATTATGAACAATGACTCAAACACATTCACCCTAGAATCTATATTACTTGTGTTGTATCTGAGCTAGATTCCTTCAACTTGATGAGAACCTATTGATTCTTGAACTCCCCTGCAAAGCCCTTATCCTTCGTAACTCTTTAGACATCGTCAAAATCTAAAGAGCTACCTAACTCAAGCTAGAATGGCCTACTACTAGGTAGTTGACATAATACAAGCTCAACTTGGACTCTTGAGTGCTATTTCGTTAGACTAGAAAATAATTGTCAAGGTGATGTCGTACAACGAGATGCCCCACTATGAACATACCACACACTCCTAGGAACTCTGTTGGTAGAAGGACAAGATATCATCAAGAAATCCTTCTCAAACTTGACAATAAACTCACTCATATGAGTTTTTGTAGAGGCTGCTACCTACTACTACTACTTCCCTTTACCCTTCTTATTATCTGGATTTTGGACACTAACCTGCATGATGATCGTTCTTATGACAAATGAAGGACTTGCTTTTACTTGAGTCATTCCTTTCCAATTGTGAGGTTGACTCCTCACCTTTTCCCTTACCCTTGTTGGGTCCTTTACCTCTACCTTTATTTGTCTAACCAAATAGGGCTAGGTTCTTGTCACCACCCTTCTTCTTGGCCTTTGACTCCATCCGAGTCTCATGAGCACAAACACCTCAAACAAATGGTTCCCATGAAGCTGGGAGTCCATTCGGTGCAATGTTCACTAGCTCCCCATCTAAAGTCTTCTTCTCAACTACAGCAAGTTGATCACCAATCTACATAACTTTCATAAGGTAACTAGTGACTAAATATGATCTGATCATTTCTATGGATCTACGTTTGTTCTGCAATATCACCTTCTTATTTATGTTCTTAATCTACATAACTTTCGTAATGTAACTAGTGATTGAATCTGATCCAATCATCTCTATGAATCTAAATTTGTTCCGCAATATCATCTTCCTGTTTATATTATCACTTTGGCAGATGCTAACCAAGGCGTCAAACATTTATTTTATTGTCTTCTTATCAGTTATATGAAGGAACAAACGATCCTTTATGGTGTCCATGATCATCTGCTTGGCCTTCACTTCTTTCTACTTGTGAGCTGCCAATCGTTGTGGGTCTGTTGGGAAAGGCACAATATCCTAGAGATCGTTCATGACGGGAAATTTCAGGTGCCATCCAGTCTGTCCTAAAATCTAAATCTAGCTGAGGCCATCACTGAGATCTAATCCACAAACTCCCTGATCTGAAAATTAATTCTTAAAAAAAAATGAAATCCTATATCACTGGTCCTTTCTGACAGTTGATTTATCGCTATAAATACTTGAAAATCTCAAATGGAGAAAGAAGCTTTGATACCATATAAATTTTTCAACTAGGTGACTGTTATCCTAATGTTCACTCGTTAAAAATTCAAAACATATTTTTTTAAGAGCAGAAAAATAATTTTATAAACATTGCTTTAGTCACATAATAGCTGAAAAAATGAACAGCAGAAACAAAAAAAAAATAAACACATACATAGGGATTTCTCTTCAAATCAGTATTTCATTATTTTCGTCAAAGAAGCTTACATGTGACCTGTGCATCCTACTTAAATCATCAATGGCACACTCATTAAAATCACCTCAAACAGCACAGTATAGCTAGATCTAAGCGTGTATGATCAATCAACCAAATCTGAGGATGTACAGTCTGTACATGAAGAAATGACTGCTACAGCAGAGGCACAGCCTGTATGGCCTGCTATACTTGCTGGTCACTAGCAGTCCTTTCTTCCCCTTGAATGCACTCCACCCTCTTCCAACTCTCGTATTTTCTTCTCATATGTGTAATCTGCCTCTTTTTTCTCCTTGAACGCACTCTGCCCTCTTCCAACTCTCTTGTTTTCTTCTCATGTGTGTAATCTGCCTCTTATTTTGTCCTATTATGCTTTGAAAGAAGATAACTAACCTCCTCAATTCTAGCAACTAATCTTCTCAATCTTAGCTGCCGCTTATCTCAATCATGAAATATATGACTAAGATTAAACCCTAATCTAAGTCAATAATGTTTTTATGCTTTCAGAGAAGATAACTAACCTCCTCAATTCTAGCAACTATTCTTCTCAATCCTAGCTGCCAATCCTAGCTGCCACCTATCTCAACCATGAAATGTTTGACTAAGATTAAATCCTTGTCGAAGTCATTAACATTTCATTTAAATTCCCAAGACTAGTTAGCTTCAAAAACATAAAACTCACTTTTCACTTTTTTCTCTTATTTTTCCAGTGATCACCTTTCCAATGTGGTCATCATAAAAGTGTCTCAAACTACTTCTTGCACATTCACACTAAATCCTGTGCAAGAAATTCCTGCTTGAGCTACATTCTCAACAATTCTAAACACCATTCATCTATTATATCAAAGCCCCAAAAGGCATAAAGACATTTCCTCTTACTTAAATTAACGCATTATGAGAGCAGTATCTTGCAGCATACTCAACAATGTTATCCATAAAGGTTCTGAGTCAAAGAATGTAGGAACACAACAACAGATCTAACAGCTCTACACGAGTAAAATACCACCATCACCCATAAACTTGTTTGATGGCATTTAGTCCCAAATAATGTGTAATACAGATCGAAATGATAATCGAGTGTTTAATGTACTATAATTTAATATGATATGTTACCGACATATAAAACATAAGATGGGGTAGCATATAACGTAATTTCATTTAAGCAACTAGATACCATTAATGCAATCAGACTGAGCAAGAGTTATATTTTGCAGCACCATGCTTGGTTGGCAAAGAACAGCATTTCCAACTTCTACACACAATCAGACAGCCAGTCCCATGTACAATCCAGCATCCACTCTCATGTACCACACCTTTCTAAGAAGAATCAAAACAGTCATAGAGTGTTTAGTCAGAAAATGAATTCGGATGAGCAGGACAAAATAACAATGGATTAAAATCGTCTGTGTAAGTCTTGTAATGCTGTTTCCCATTGCATTTGACAGTGAACGTATTTATTCAGACTTGGCCATTGTTTAATAAAGGTAATAAAAAGCCAATTAATTGTGTCGATTATATGAATTAAACGCATCCAAAACTCTGAGGAGTCAATTTTCTTAGTCAGAGATGCCCGTAAAATAAAATAAATGTGTTTTTTGTTAGTACAAACACCTGGTGAATTTTTAGATTAAGGAAAGAGATTAAAATAGACACAAAAACTATATCCTCCAATGTGGCAAGCCATGTTACACAGACTATCAAATTCCATCCATTTTGATATAAATAATTTTCTCTATGTACAACTCGCAGATAATTTTCAGGTACAAGTAAAACAGAAGTCTAACTGCACGAAAGCATCGTTTTGTATGATGTCACAAATGTTCCAACCGTAAAAGCTGTGTCTGGCTTCATGACATTGTAGGCTATGCATAAAGGAACAGTTGCACCATCAATTAGCCTCTGCTAATTCAACCTACAAACTTTCACTAATGGAGTAAAGCATAAACAAAACACGTGACAAATTATCTTGTCAAATAGAAGAGATTGAATCAGGTAATCAAAGTAACTACCCCACGTAGATACTGTTCACTGTTACATAAGAAAATAACATGTATTGTTGATTCAGGAAGATTTGTCCATTCCTTCATGCTTTTCGACCTCAGGGATGCAATGTATGTCTCTAAAGAATAGTAGGCTTCCTTTCCAAAAGCAAAATATTGTTCTAAAAATCTAATGACATATCCTCAGTCGAATGATTCCCAATCCTGAGTGATCTTGGTAGATGCAGAGGGTGGAGGAGCATTCAAACTGCCTACACCAGAATCAAAGGTCTCCCACTTGGTGGTGACAGCTACAGTGTTTCTGCATAATGGATTTGCATTGCGGATCTTTAAAGCATCCATCGTCTCAACATAGTTCTGTACCCTTCGAACCTGAGTTTCATAAAATGATCAAATATCACTGGTAAAATAAGAAGCCAAGCAGAATTTGCAACCATCAAAAAGCCAGCCAAATGGAAGAAAGGAACCTTTAGCTTCCATCCATTATTAGTTTAAAAGGGTTGCAATTGCAAAATTAGTATGATCATAAGCTACAAGCAAAAGCTTAAGATCATCTTAACCAAGGGATTCTCTTGGACAGTCATGGATTACCACAAACAGAGATCCTTTAATGGCAAATTAGTAGCACACAATATCAATGGATATCATGATCAAGTTTACATATCACAAAAGCCTCAGAATAACCTTGAACTTTAAAAATATTTTTTGTGGTAACCTAGAATATTTAGAAAGTGTTGAGGGATAGAAACAACAGTAAGACTTAATAAATAATTTCATGAAATCCAAAACATTATCAAAATGAACAAGCACAGTTCTTAACAAGGTGTTACTTTGCACCTAAAACAAATGAGTAAATCAAAATGTCATACCAAAGAGCTTGCTCAAGTGCCCTGAGAAAATGAAGAATTAGAAAAGAACATATAATTCAAGTTATGATCAAAATGTTCAAGCACGTATGTTAAAAAGGAATTGCTTTGTTCCTAGAAGGAAAAAACAAAATAGAATCCATAGATAAAGGCTTCCTAAAACTCTCTGAACCCATGTACCTCTTCTACCCAGTTCTAAATATCCAGTAAACCATTCTCACAGAACTCCATATGTTGCCTCCATCATATTTGTTTACTCTATGTTCTCTCTAGCTTGATTTATTTCCTACTTATTTACCTTATGTATCTTCAATTGGCTCATCAACATACTAAGGCTCCAAAGACTGCAAAATTTCAACTTTCGAAAACCTATACCACATGTTTGTGCTGAATGTTGTATATGGATGGAATTTGTGCAGGGATACTTCAACATTATATGCTGTTACAGATAAACAGTATATAATACAAATTCATTTCATTCCAAACCCTTCACCCAGCTGCACAATGGTTGCTGCTTCATTGTTGTTAAGGGTACCATTTAATATCAGGTATAGACAAAAAACATCATTGCAAGCATTCTTCAACTAATAAGTAACCATATTCATAAATGGGCTAGAAAGGATGCACCCATAACCAGCGGGCAGTATCATGCCAAAACTCTGCTAAATAAAAACAGTGGCCAACAAGCACAATTTAGTGGCTTTGGGGTGAAAACACAATGGAAATACGTCTTCTGACTCATTATGCCCTTCCACCTTCACAACCCCAGCTTAGAGGTTTCTGAGTGAAATAACAACGGAAATATGTTTTCTAACTCAGTATACCCTTCCAACTTGAGCCATTATTTTGATAGTCACTAGAATCACCCCTCAAAAATCACTGGAATCAACCCTTAAAAATTCATGGTTCATTTTGCATTTTAATGGGCATTTCTTCTCTCACCAAGCACAGCAGAAGACCCTTTGAGTTCAGCGACATTAACATGTTGATGTAGGCACATTGCACTATGATATCCATTCTGGCACACTTGGCACAGCTGAGGAACGAAGCCCTGGAGCAGGAACACCCTACTTGAGAAGATCTCCAAAACATGATAAATAGTGAATTGAGGGGACAAAAACAGCCTAAAACAAGAATGCCCTGTTGCATGGGACGTCATGAACATGAAGGAGAGCAAGTGCCCTAGCTTGGAGGCGGCTTGGGGCATGAGTTGCATGACAAGTGACAAAGCAATGACTAATGGAGGGATGCCCTAGCTTGAAGCATTGTTTTGGTCAAAGGAGATCACTTGATGACGAACATTCTTCTTCAAGGGTTCATTGTGGTGGCTCGATCATGAATCTCCCCCTTGCAAGGACATACAGTGCAAAAGGGGTTTTAAAAGCATGATAAAGTGACTTTATAGGGCATTACACAGTATTCAAAGCATATTCCATATATTTGGAGACATGTCCCCCCTTTGAGGAGAATTTTTGGGGCTAAAGATGCATTATTTAATCATTGTCACAGATTTAGAGGCATATTTCACCTTTTGGGCTATTTGGTAGTAAGAACACATTGATCAAGGCCATTTCTAGACATTTGGAGGCATGTTTCACATTTGAGAGGGACTTTTGGATGAGAACATTTTGTTCAAGGCATTTTATACAATATTTGGAGGAAAGATCTTTTCATGAGGAGAGGCCATGTGGCATTGTTTACCCTCAAATATATAATAAATACAAGATTCAAATGGACCTCAATGAAATAGAAAGATGGTAAGTGGCAATATATACCCAATTTAGTCATTCAAAAGGAAAAAATGAGTGCTACATTCAAGGACGATTATAGGACCTTCTAAAAACAGAAATATTATTTTATAAATTAGCTTTTGATTTAAAAGATATAAAATAGAGGGGAGGTTCAGTTGCTAGAGGCATGGTTGGAGTTGTGGAGATCCCCTCCACACTTAGTTGAAGACTTTTTGGGAGGAGGATGTCAAGGGGCATTTGATGTTAAGTTCTTCATCATTTTTTTTGTTTCATTGGGTTGATTTGATGGCTGGAAATTACTAATACAAATCTGCTGCAATAATCTTTGTAGAAGAGCACCATTGCTCCAATAAGAGGATGTTAGGGTTGAACGAAACCCTCCTTTTGTCTTTTGTAATTATTTGATTTATTTGAAGAATATCCGTTGTCTTAATGTCTCAGTTAGGGATTGTTCACTCTATTTTTAGGGTTACCCTAGCTAGGGTTCAAGTTAAGTGCAACACCCTTAAGTTCTCTTGATCTTGGGTGAAATTATACTTGAAGACAGATGCATTGTTGGTTGATCATTCTATAAAGAGAGCTTCCTACTTGTGTCTACTTCATTTATGATTTCATTTGTGCTTGTCCCTCCTAATAATTCATGGTTACACATTATTACGTGGCTGACTTTTGTACTTGTTGTGAGAAGTATCTTTGGAATAGTGCTCCTTTAATCTTTGGCATGTTAAAGTAAATCCATATGGTTAGTTTGAGCAAGTCTGTAACAGCCTAACTACGCCTCCTTCCGCACTGTTCAATCCCTATTGTTTTTTCTTGACTCCATCAATCATTGGATAGGCACTGGTCTTGGCAGTCGACCATCCCATTTAATTTTAAAGCATATCTTTCACATTCTTTTCTAGGGAATGCCCCCTTGAACAAGAGGAGAGCCAGACTAAAGTGAGAGGAAGAGTTGTTGCAGTGACAATGAGCAACCTTCCTACTTGCTTATAGGGTTGCACTTGTTTTGGGACTTTAAATATATTTAAGGGTGGATCTGGGAAGTAACACATAGAACTAGCAATATGTTTGTTTGCCAGGCAAATTTGGGACAAACCTCATGCAAATGACATGTACTGGAAAGTTTGATGTCCATCCATGTATGCAAGCAACATGGGTTTTAGTTTTGCATCTTTGGTGCACATTATAGTTGGAAGAAGTGCCAGTCCATTTGATCATAGATCTGTCCAATTGTTGCAACAATACTCGGGAGAGCAACTTATCTCTGGCTTTCTGTTTATTTGTCTCTCATTCATTCAAGTGTTGAAGAGTAAAATAACAGCAAACTCAATTTTGCCAAAAAGATCCATGAACTAAATAATTTCCCTGGAAATATGCTCTAATAGAAGTACCTTTCCACAATCAATCTGCACCTTGCAGTTGTAGCAGACAGCATTCATACAATTCAGACACTAATTACACATTAAATTGATCTCAACAGTGATGGATGTCAGTGGGAATAATTTTTAGTCCTGTCTCTGCAGCACCACTTTAACCAGTGAACTAACAGTGAAACAATGAACTAACACTTGCTAGAAAATTCCAAGTCCTGACTAATTTTTTTCAAGTATGATTTGTTGCAAGAACCTGGTAACTAAAGGTAATTGCAGATGTCTTTGACCATTTCATTTTCAAGTTATTTACTGCAATTTGTAACAAAGGGCATTCACAAATCACGATAAATTGAACTAAAATAACTACAGCAATTTTTTCTTCGAAGCAGATTATTTAACATGAACCATCTCTGATCAAATATATTAAATTGGCGTTCTTGGAAATAATTCAACAAGTAATTCAATATTGCATTCACAAATCTAGCTAGATTATATGGCAAGGAACGTAATGAACACTATTAATTTTGTGTGGCAAAAGAGATCCGCTAGGTTGTTCAAAGATTTGCATGAAGAAAGACTCTCTAGGATTCATAAGTTTTCAATTTCAGATTCCATAAGGATACAATCTTCAGCTCATCTGATCGGTCATCTAGATCTCATATATGTGCCCTATTTCAAAGAGATGTACATGCCCAAGTGCTGATGATGAACACTCAATTTTGTGTGGTAAAAGAGATATGCCAGGGCATCCAAAGATTTTACTAAAGAAAGACTTGCTAGAATTGATCAGTTCTCAATTTCGGATTCTATAGGTATACAATGTACAGCTCATTCGATTGTGTTGAAAAGTAGAAAGTGAAAGACTTCTTTGACTTGTGCCTTAGTCAAAGAGACCGCAATGAGTTCTTTAGCATGCTCGAGTTCCTAAAAATTAGGACAAGTAATGAAACAGTTTGACTTATGCGTGGGAGCGGAAGGCTCAGTTTGGTGTCTTTTAGTGTGAGTTATCTTTGGAAAATGACAAGCTTGTGAATCTCAAGTTCTAAATTGAGGCAAGACAAGTTACCTGAGTCTTGACTCTTAACTCATCAATCACTAGTTTGAGTTCCAAAATAGAACTTTCCAGATTTAGTTAATCCGAAGTGCTTATAAGGAGGATGAAGGCACACTTGTATCATTATTCTTGAGCACGAGTTTGTGTGTGGAGCTTGTGAGAGGAAGAACGAGCCAAGGAGAGGCTTGTGCAAGTTTGATAGAAGGCAATTTTTCCTTGTGGAATGCACTAGAATTTAAGAAGTAATTGCTAAGAAAGAGGAGCTCCTCATATGCTAGAAAATAGGAGCTAATTCCTAGACCAGTGCAAAGAATTCGGAGCTCAGCCAGGTAAGGAAAGAAGGCAGCAGGATCAGAATTCTTGCAAGGGTTTCAAGCTTACAACAAGGAGGGAAGACAAGAGTGTTTTCTATTGAAACAGGATTGTATTGTAAGAGATCTATTACTCAAAGCTACTATCAATAAAATTCTCAAACAAGCAAAGGGTTTTACCAGTTGTGTTCCCTAGAAAAATAGTGTTTTGTTATCGTGTGACTGTTTTATTTATGTTCAATTCCAGTGCAAATAAGTAGGGAAATTGTTAAAATTGGCAACTAGGGCCAAACTCCATGTGGGTCATCTTATTTATGGCAGCTAATATTTTGCTTGGATCCCTCTCATCGAGAGGTGTAGGATTGATCTAAATATCATCCGATTCCAATAAGTATTCATGGAGTTATGGATGTATTTGTGTTATAAGACAAATCGTCAAAGTCAGCGACTCAGCCAGCAACCAAATAACCCCCACGTGCTCAACATTTTAGTATAAAAAGAGATGACTTGAGAGTCATTTCACACACACTTCACTCTTGATTTCTCTCCACTTGTTTTGGGGTTTTAGTGGAAGAGAAATCTAGGAGGATGAAGCCCTAGATGCAGGAGGAAAGGAGGCTAATCTAGCTTCCCTAGCTGCAGTCCTAAATGATGGTCTACCCGCAGTCCTAGAAAGAAGATCAATGCTTCTATAAACTGTCTAAAGGAGCCTAACCGCAGTCCAAGGATGGAGATATAACACGGTGGAGGCGGCCCTAAATACTGCCCTTATACACAGGTCTAATCTGCCCTAACCGCGGGTCTGTCCAGCCCTAGCCGCAGGTCTATTCAGGTGACCGGATTGTTGGAAGGAGGGCCAAGAGGGCAGGCTGCTAGGCCGACTAAAGGAGTAGCATAACGCTGGAATTTGAGTGACTGTTTGGGCACGTTGAGGAGGCCGGAAGCTACAGCAAGCTAGGCCGCAGGCCATAGCAAGCTGTTGGAAGTATTGTAGGGCTGCGTTGAGGTGGACAGACCCTCAAGAGGATAACGTGACATGGAGGAGTCTCTCCTAGGTTGGCCGCAGCACTAGAGGGCTAGTATTGCTCACTAACAGTGGGACAGCAGTGCTAGTAGTGTAACAGCGTGGTGCAGCAATGTCACAAGGCACAGCAATGCCACTTGGGACAGCAGAGTGGCAAACATAGTGCAGCAATGCCATATAGGACAGCAATGCCACATAGGAGCAGCAAAAGCGCATTGGGACAGCAGTGGCCAGCATGGTGCTGCAAGCACATTGGGACAGCAGCATGGTAAGTGGTACAGCAAGGACATGGTGCTTGTTGAAGCATGGTACTTGGGACAGCAAGCAATCATGGTGCAGCAATGAGATGTGACAGCATTGTGATAAGGTGCAGCATAATGTGGAATGCTGCTGCATAATGATGAGCATCATAACAAAGCGAAGTGTAGCATGTTATGTGCAGCACTTGCAAAGACCAGTACAGTGATATTGAATGCTACAATGAGATGCAGCATGATGGGCACAGTGAGGTACAGGATGAGGCAGCACTGGTGAGTGCAGCAAGATGATAAGGTACAGCAAGATGTTGCAGTACAGGAAGGTGGAAGGTGCAGCATAAGGTGCAACAGTATGATGTGTGCAGCATGGTAATGACGTCCAGCATAGTGATGATGGGTGCAGCATGGTGCAGCACAGTGAGGTGCAGCATGATGACGAAATGCAGCACTACGATGGTTGATGGAGTCACCTTGGAGAATCAGATGAAGCAGCATGTCTTCAACTGAGTTCAGCTACCTCACGTATCATCTTCTTAGAGATCATCTATGCTCTTATTTAGACCAGTCAAAGTGTTGACTTCTGAAGTTCTGTTGTATATGTACTATCTCTCTCTCTCTCTGCTGAACTATTGAAGAACATATAAGAAGAATTGATCAAGGGTTTCCCCACATTGGGGTTTGTCCCTAGTTAGCGCCACATCTTGTGTCCTCTTGTCTTGGCTTGTCTTCTGCAATTTATGTTTATGTTCTATGATCTATCTGCAATTTACTATTATGCTGATGTCATTGCTAATCTGGAAAAGATATTGAGCTAACTGTGAAAATTGAAATAAATTGCTGTAAGCATAGAACATACCTTAATTTAACAGAAATGCTGTGTCTTTATGAATAGAAACTAGTTTTGAGAATTGTTCATTGAATCAGTAGCAGAATTTCAAGAAAATGTGCTCTAATAACTTCCCTGGAAATGTGTTCTAATGAAAGTACCTTTCCACTATCAATCTGCACCTTGCAGTTGTAGCAGACAACATTCATACAATTCAGACACTAATTACACATTAAATTGATCTCAACAGTAATGGATGTCAGCGGGAATAATTAATAGTTCTGTCTCTGCAGCACCACTTTAACCAGAGTACTAACAGTGAAACAATGAAGTAACACTTGCTAGAAAATTCCAAGGCCTGACTAATTTTTTTCAAGTATGATTTGTTGCAAGAACCTCGTAACTTAAGGTGATTGCAGATGTCTTTGACCATTTCATTCGCAAGTTATTTACTGCAGTCTGTAACAAAGGCATTCACAAATCACGATAAATTGAACTAAAATAACTACAGCAATTTTTTCTTAAAATAAGATTATTTAACAAGAACCATCTCTGATCAAATATATTAAATTGGTGTTCTTGGAAACAATTCAATAAGTAATTCAATATTGCATTCACAAATCCAGCTAGATTATATGGCAAGTAATGTGATGAACACTCTTAATTTTGTGTGGCAAAAGAGATCCACTAGGGTGTTCAAAGATTTGCCTGAGAAAGACTTTCTAGGATTCATAAGTTTCCAATTTCAGATTCAATAAGGATACAATCTTCAGCTCATCTGATTGGTCATCTAGATCTCATATATGTGCCCAACTACTGAGGATGAACACTCAACTTTGTGTGGTAAAAGTGATATGCCAGGGCATTCAAAGATTTTACTAGAGAAAGACTTACTAGATTTGATAAGTTCTCAATTTCGTATTCTATAAGGATACAATGTACAGCTCATTCAATTGCTCATCAAGATCTCATGTACATGCCCCTATTTGACATTAGGTAGGGGTAAAGGCTGTTTTGTCATGATGTCATACTTTTATATCATTTTTAAAGGGATTACAATTTGCATTCCTTCTAGAACTACACATGAGGTTTTTCACTAAAAAAAAAACGTCTGTCTGGTTCGCTCATATTTATCCTGAAATAAACCTTATCAGACAGCAACCTGAATCTTGAAACCCATTCTTAGTTAATAAAAACATGCAATCACGCCACTACATAATAGCTGGATAATGTAAATGCTGGAAGAAAAGCTGAAAAGTAGCCCTTTTATTTTCACTTAAAATCAAAAATTGTTTTGAAGAGTTTGGACAGTCCACAAGCCCTCACAATCAAAGACAATTAGCAAGCTTTAGTTGAATGCTGGACCCAGAGTCCCAGCCTTGCGATTGACTGATGCATATGCAAACAAAAAGAGTTCATAATTTCCACAATATTTAAGTAACCCACCCATGGTTACGGCTTACCTCTATTCTTCTTTGCACCTTAGCTTCCCCTTCTGCCTCGATACCGTCCAATTTAAGCAGCTGGACCATTAGCATCTCAGTTACCACGATAAAATTATTGTCTGAAACCTTGGTTCCACCATTCACAGCTGCCTCTATCGCTGAAACCTGAAAAAGAAAAACATTTCCCTCTCATAAATTCCATGTTCTTGCAACAATTTTCGTACACGTGTTTTCAATAAGATTTGAAAGCCGGAATAAATATGTCCCTTTTGAATGAATAGCAGGCCCTTCAAACATAGGCAAAAGTCAAAATTCATAAAACCATACGATATACATACCTGTACCGAAAGCTTGTCCACTTCAGCCTTGACTGCAGAAATTGCCTGACAAGATTTTGTAACGCTCTGATTCCTCTTCATTTCCTCCAATTTCCTCTCCTTACTGGCAGGGTCCTCCATCAGAATCACCTTTGCCATGTCTTTGACACCTGCTATATGCAGGCATTCATCATTCTCCTTCTCTTTTCCTCTGAACAAAAGTCTTTGTTCCTGAGGCTCCAACCCAGTCTCCTGGGACAATAGCTTCTTGAGGTCCCCTGGGTATATATACGCACACAGATAGAATCAATCAGGATACATTATAGGATGTTTATACAGCACTATCTTCAGATCTCTTTGACGTATACTCATAGATTAGAACTGCCACAACCAGAGATATAGGCCTAATTCGGCATGGGCTAAAAGTAAAAACTAGGAGCATAGTCATACTACATATAAAAACAAACGAAAGCTGAAACACATTTTGGAGTGTCAATCCAGATCTGAACCACCACATTGCCCATCGTCATGAGGGTATGTATCTCAGCATAGTGTAAACTACCACCCTGGGTTTGAATCCTAGCCTGTCTAATGTTTTCACGCAGCATCAGCGCAATTGGGATTTGCCAGCTGGTTGTAGCTAGGAATTACTAAACCCTAAGTCTGAACGAATAATGTGGTTTGAGAAGTGGTGTTGGAATGTCAATCCACATCCAAACCATTGTGTTACCCATCATCACAAAGGCATGTGGCTCAATGGTGTAGCAGTCAACCAGCCAAAGGCAGGTACCTTTGGGTTTAATTCCTACCCTGTTATAAGTTTGACATGGCCTCAAAGTGATGGTTGTGCCTAAGAATGCCCCAGCACGAGGTCTGAATGACCGATGTAGATCAAGAGAGGGTATTGGAGTGTCAATTCACATCCAGACTACAAGGCTGCCAGTCGTTTCCATGTCTATCTAATGTTTTCACAAAACATAATAGGATTTGGTTACTGAAATGGCCAGACTTTTGCAATAGGGCCTTGGTCTAGGTCACCTGGGGTCCATTTTCTCTCTCCCAACCAGCTAGCATATAGAAAGGGATGAGCCCAGGTACATGTCCTCGGCGATATTGACTGAATAGATATGCAATGCAGGATCGGACATTGGGGTGTGTTTCTCGAAAGCACCCTTAAAAAAACAAAGAAAAATAAGGAGGTGAGCAGAATAAATACCAAAGGTAGCCTGCGCAGGAATCGAAACTTCACGCTGGTAGGAGCCATGGGAAACCTTAACCTTAATCATAGGCCCAGCTGCAGCGTCACCGTCATCTCTCTTCTGAACCAACATGCCTCCAGGCCTCAATTCCCAATCTATGGCATCGCTTCTATCCTCTGCGCTGCCGCTGAAAAGGGTTCTGGAACTGGACCTGTTGCTCATGTTATTGCTCATGTCTCCTCTCAACTGCACTGACAATCCTCTGCTCTCTTCTACACTCGAAATGCCACAGCTTTAGACAAAAGTTGTAACCGGATGAATGAACCAATCGAAATCTGCAGGCTTAAAGAAAAAAATTTGTGGGCATGTGGAGAGGTCCAAGAGAAACAGTTGATCAGGGAGCCCACATGAAAATACACGGTGAAAAGCACATTATAAGCTTGCAAATCCAACGACCAAGCCTGTCTCGATCTACTCCACGCTGTACTAAAAAAAACACCCACAGAATTGGCTAAGACTTCAAGTTTGGGGCACGGCAGCTTGGAAAAGACGCGGTGCAATCTGTACTTGTCAGCCTTTAGGTTTCGACCCCCACCACCAGATATAATGTAACAATTTCTCTTCTCTAGGAATTAATTGCACCGATCACCAGATGGCAATTTCCAATAGCAAACACAGGTTTCAAAAACCACCTCGGTTATCGTTATCTGTAGATGGTAAATTTGGAGCATTAATTTTAATAACAGTTCAATTTTGCTTAAAATTGTTGAAAATTTTGATCATTCCCTACTTTATTTTAAGAAGATTCAAATAACAAAACTTAAAAAATTAGTTCTGGTTACTGTGCAAAAAAATAATTTCACCCTGATTAGAAGCATGCACCAATATTTTTTACCCGATTCCGGCATCGCCACCAATAAAAATCAGCAAGAATTTTAAGGAAGCAAAGTGGCCCACAGTCCATATCTGGATACAAAGCCATGAAGTAGATAAGTGCTAGGGCACAACAACCAATCTTCGAGAACAGTGTGGATGAAATCCCAAAAAGTGGGGAAGTTTGTTGACCTTTGGATTTGGCGGACACAGTCTCCGAGAGACCTATCTATTCTTTAACTACTTTTAAGGTTGATATAGGGTTAGGTTTGAAACCCTACTCAAACCATTTGGGCGGCAGGGTTGGTATAGGAAATTATGAACGTGGGGACAAATATAAGGATGTTTTTTATGTTTCCGCTTTTATTTCTGTATTGCAGGTTTGCATGTTTATCTTAAAATGGCAGCTGGCTGGCAATGTGATGGAGATTGAAAGACTTTTCTAATATCTTCAGTTTTCAGTTTCGGGTAGATTCTGCAAGTAATATTCCATTAATAAATATAATTTATAATTAATTTTTTATAAAACCTAATTTTATATTAAAATACAGTATAATTATTTAAAAGTATATAAAATCTTAAATATAATTAAAAAATTTTTTGATTTTTATTATAATTAAATATCGTTTTTCAGGTTAAAAATATAAATTAATATAATTAATTAAAATACATATTATATTAGTTTAGTTTAATTAATATTAAACTAATTTAAAAATTTTGAAATAAATTAATTTGTAAAATATAAGTCACGCTGAGTAATGTTTCTATAACACCTTTTTATCTTGTTTAAAAATGTAATTTTATAATTTAGTTATTCAAATATTCTTGCCATTTCATTTTCCAATATTATATTTTATTTTATCTCTATATTATATTTTATTTTAAAAATATATTTATATATATATATATATATATTTTTATTGATGTATTATTTTGTTTGTGTGATTTTCACATTATTATATAATTGATATTTAAAAATTATAAAAATTTTGAAAGATTTATTTGGTATATACATTTCCACAGCTACTCGAAGATGAAGAAGTGTTCCCTTTACATATTGGTGTCTCCAAACATAATATACAAATTCCCAAAATTCTCAACAACAAATTTTTATTTCTTTTATAATTTATTTAATTCAAACTTGTTATGCCAAGAGAGGCTCTAAATACTATAAAGTTATATTATGTAAATATTTGGATTCGGTCAAATTACATCAAAATAAAAATAAAAATTATTAATTAAAATATTTGACTTGTCAAATTATATATCCTATTTTCTTGGTCAAAACCTATTTGTCCCCTATTGAAAGTGGGGTTATGTTTAGATATCTGATATATAAGAAAAAGCTTCATAATATGGAATCCAAGAGACTCCCGAAAATTGCTTCTAACTTTATTCAAAACCCCCACTTGGGCCTCAAGCACGGATGGTTTCAAGATGCTCAACCTTTGGGGGATTAAGGAGGAGGTCATCATGGGAAGCAAGGACATCAAAGATAATACTACCTCCAATTTTAAGGACAAGGTGTGGGATGCTAAGGCGTTGGAGGGTAAAAGGAAGTTAAGGTACTATAAGGAGGTGATCAACCCCACCAGTGATAACTAGAGTTATCTCTCTGTGTTGACTAGCACTAAGAAGAAAATGAACATTGCTAGGATTAGAACTAACTCTCATGAGTTTCGGAGTCAAATTTGTGATACTAAGAAGGTGGAAGATGAAAAGCACTTCCTTTTAGATTGCCCAACTCTTGCCCACATCCACTCTCAATTCTCTATCATTGGCCACACCTCTAATCTCCTTGACTTATTCAAGTCAGCCCAACTATAACGATCTTGGAACACTTTTTTCCCTCCTCCTTAATCACAGAAACAAGATTTTGAAGAATGACAATAAGACTCTCTTTTCTTGAGGTCTAAAAGGCCACATTGGTCTTAGTCCACGCTAATCATCATCATCATCATTATCAAAAAATAAATAAAATTAAATAAACAATTATAATTATTAATAATTAAACCAACCTGGATACATTTTAATTCTAGATCTATCAAGTGTCAAAGTGCAAAATTATCCTCAAATTTTACACTCAAAAAGAGGTTTGCACATTGATAGATTTGATCTTTCTAGATGATTGTTAGATTCAGAGTTAAGATAGGTCTAAGTCGGTATAACATATTGTCCCATTACCAAATCATAAAAGCAAGATATAAATTCAAAACTTATAGAGTGAGAATTATTAGCTTTTCAACTTTTTAAGATTTTGAATTTTTCATTTATTAATTTTTTTTAATGTGTTATAAGTTTTGAAGTTTTTTTGCATAGGAATTTACTTAAAAACTGACAAAAAATTATTATAATTATAAGTTTGAGTTGTAAACTCTCCACAATCCTGATATTGAATCCATATAGAGTCAAAAAAAATCATTTCGAACCAAAAATTATTTTACAAATTATCAAAACTCTAAAATTTATAATAAATAAATAACAACTTATTAATTATTATTAATAATAATAAAAAATATAAAACTTTTAAATTATAAATTTAATAATATATAATTTAATAAACAAAACCGTACAACCTAAAGAAGAATAACTGACATTATTAAAAACAAGAATCATAGGAAAACTAACGTTATTAAAAACATAAGATCATAGGAAATAGAAATGTGAGTGGTAGGCACCAATGATTTGGCAACATGGTCGTTTAAATTTCCAACCCATATTGTTAATGTGTGCATAAGAATTGACTTAAATATTTGTAACGTTCATGTTTGATTGTTTCTTTGCCTTTAGTGGTATCATTTTCAATTATTTAAAAAATGAATTCAATCAATGTTTATGGGGAGATGTTAGCTATAGAGAAATTGTAATGTATTTTTATATTAATTTTATTATATATAAAATGATTAGACTAAAATTTAAGTGGGAGGATTAGAGTAATTTTTCTTTATTATCCAAGTTACATTCATTTACCATTAAAAAGATACATTAATTTTTTTAAGATATAATATGATTAATATAAAGTTTTTAATTTATTATTGGGAAATTAGGTTAGTAATATAAATATGTGGCTATAAGTTAAACACTAAGCTTAAGATTTATGACATAGTTATACAAATTAAATAGTCTATGTGGCTATGAGTCAAATAATAAGTCCAAGATTTATGACATAGGCATACAAATTAAATAGTCTAAAGAAAACTAGGGCTACTAAGTCTATTACTATATTGGTTATCTTGTTGACTAATCATACAAAAAAAAGAGATGTAGAAATTAAAAATGTAAACATTCAACTAGTGGAGGGGTCCACCGAGATAGGACCAAGGTTATTTATGTATTTCCCGGAGTTGGAGAACTCCAAATCAACCAACTTCTTTGCATTAGAGAGACTCCAGTGTTCAGTTTCTTGAGTTTGAGTTGTAATTCATCAATGCAAAAGAAAACCTCTTATTGTGCCTCAAACCACTTCACTAAAACTTTACCCACTATAGTTTTGATATGTCAATATATGTCTATGGTATGGAGATAGCAGGTGCACCTAGTGGGAGTGTTTCCTATCTCCGGAATCCAATATCTAACCTCTTGTTCCACTTCCACCTCCAAGATGAAATGTTACTTTACACGAGCTCCTTATTCAACAATGTCTATTTCATGTTGGAAGGCATGGTGAGTGTTCTCCCAAAATGAAGATGTTGACCTTTATACACTCATATGAACTTTAGAACATGTTTGTTGTCACCTTCTTTGCCATCCCCGACAACTTGAGGAGGGACTGCACCTCGTCATTATGATAGGGAGGAGGAGGCCTAAGTAGAGAGGGGTGGGGAGATCATAAAATGAATTTGGAGGACACAATTTCCAAGAATGTACAACTATATATTCTTTAACTATTTTTCGGGTTGATATCGAGTTAGGTTTAAAGCCCTACTCAAGCCATTTAGACAACAAGTTAGTAGAAGAACTATGAATATGGAGACAAATATAAATGATGTTTTTTGTTTTTTCTTTTATACATAGATTGCAAATTTGCATATTATCTTAAAATACTAAGATAGATTAAAAAAAATATATTCAATTTCTAATAAATTTTATGAATAATCTTTTGTTACATCATAATAAGTTAACAAAATATAATTTATAATTAAACTTTCATAAAAACTAGATTTTATATTTTAAATAAAAATGAATATCTAAAACTTAATATAAAAATCAAATAAATAATATTTATTGATAACACTTTTTTGCTTAATAATATAAATCCCCGTATCTATAATATTAAAATATAGTAAATGTTTCTTAATAAACACTTTTGCTTTGGTAATATAATCCCTTATATTTAATAAACAATATAAATGTAATTTAATTTATTTATAAATTTTTAATCTTCATACTTTATGTATCATATATTTCATTTTCCACCTGTTTTTATTTTATTATAAAAATGAACAAAATACTTCAATGTAATTCTTTCCGTTATACTACTTGTTGTCTTAGTCTTAAAATTAGGTAACAACAACATCAATAATAATTGAGATGTCTAATTTATGATATTAAAATTAGTGAATCTGAAAATATTTTATTAAATATTTTTTTATAAAAAAATTTGTGATTGAATATTATAGGGCGTATCATCACATTAAGAAGTATAAGAGCAAGATATAAATTCATAGAAATTTATGAAGCGAGTATTATTAGTATTATTAGTTTTTCGAGATTTAATTTTTTTATTATTATTAATAAAAAAAAATGTTGTCAATTATTTTTATATATTTTTGGTTAAAAAAAAAAAGAAAATATCAAAATTCAAGTCGTAACGAGTTTTTTATAGCGCTAATTTATATTATAAATGTTAAAATTGTATTTAATAAATAAAATTGGTGATTTATTAAAAGATGGTTTGTTTGAATGATATTCCAAAACTCCAATAACATATAAGTAGATAATGTTTTTAGTTATACTTTTAAATTATATATAAATATATATATATATATTCCTGATATTTTAGTTGGTTTCATGAACCATCTATTTCCCAACTACTTGCCTTTAAGTTGCCAAAAAATGTATTGTTGCAATTTGGTTAGTGGTATTTACGATGTTTTGTATTAGTAAGTGTAACCCATCTATCAAATTAAGATTTTTTCTAAAAAAAAATCATTATTATTAAAAATATATAAATAATTTAATAATTTTTTAAATTAATAATTTAAATAATAATATTAATATATACAATTCTATTCATTTAAACTAATTTAATTTATTTTAAATAATTAAAAAAATAAATTTATAGGAAATAAAAATGTGAGGGTAGGTAGGAAGGAAGAATGAGAGGGAAATGTTGGCATGAATGAATTGGCAACATGGTTGTTTACTTTTCTAATTTATATATTTGCATCGAAGGTGTTTTTAACGGGAATTTGCTTTGAGAACTTTCATCGTTTGTCTAGAGCCTATAGAAATATGTCACGTGTTTGCACTTTGTTGTAAGTACACAAATGTCTTTGATCGTATCGATGATGTGGTACATCAATCCAATGGGATGACTCCAAGAACGATTTGAATTTAGTGTGAGATTTTTCCAACTTCACTACATTGTATGCATTCATAAAATCATGCAGCCCTTTCTTTATCGAATGATTAACACAAATGCTTAATATCGCTGCAACAACTGCTTCTAGGAATTGATCTATGCTCTGTAATAAATTCTATTGATATGACATAGTGTTTGTCTCATTAGCTTGCATGTGCAGGACTGGTGAAATGAATGCCTGAATGAAACCAAGAAAATGCCACTTGTTTGCCATGTCGATTTCATTATGATTAACTATGTCTACAAAATCGAAATTGAAAGCAGATTACACCATGGACGACTTCTGCAACATTTTATTGAAGCCTTGAAGACCTACTTTTGGTTTCTAGTTGTCACAAACAACTCTCAGTATAGACAATGGGATCTGTTTCCCCAATTTGAGAATGTCACTCTTTCTACAGACGTGAAGCGTACTTAAACTAATCATGTCACAGTGTAGTATGGAAAATTTTAGGGGCGAAATTTCACAATGGTATATTTTTTTACGTTTTCCGAACAAATATTCGTGAATTTGGTTAAAAATTCACATATTTTTTACATATATATGATTAAATAGATGATATTCGCCAAAATTTTACCAATTTTAATACTAAATTACATTATTTTATTGAATATTTTCCTACATTCTATACTTACGAATTTTCAAACTAGAATAGCTGCTTATAATACTATTTACATGAAAAATATTAAATCCTTAAAAAATACCCTGCAGTCTAATCTAGCTTGGGGGGGGGGGGTTTAAATAAGAAACTTAACAAAAAGGATGCATATATGGCTATCATTAGAGAGAAGTCCATACTACCTATCTCCCCTATGAATTATATTGCAATAATAAAAGTGCTCAATTTCCTTATGCATCCTTTCAATCTTTTCAATTATGTTGTCCAAGCTCTTGTCGTGTTGCCACAAGGTAGTGGTAGGCTGAATTTGTACACCTCCATTGTTGACATCTTTAGATACAAATACTAATAACAACCACCTCCCATTGAAGATGATTCAAAATCTATGTCTAACTTCCAGTGGTGGCAAGTATTGAGGGACAAAAAATGAGGAATATAGGTGTCATGTGTCATATTCGTGAGAGGTGTAGCCATATGCGGAATCGCACCCGCATTTGCTCAGGATTTATTGTCATCGGTCATATCCATCTGCTCCCATGTGTAGTCGAACCTTTGCCATTCCCCATTGCCACCTTCTTGGGGTGGAAGGAGGAGGAGGGGTGGGTGTCAAGGGGGGCAAGCCCCCTCCTGTAAGTAGACACTCTTGTAAAAAAAATGTGAGTTTCAAACAGTACGTGATAGGGCCCTCACCACGATCATCTGGTCAATCCTCTACTCATCTTGCACCTACCATTAACAATGTTCAGGGTTTATAGCCATGATACGATAAAGGTACAAAATATTCCAACTAAAAACCGCCAAGAATGATTGGTGAAGCACCCTCTATGCCATGGAAGGCGAGACATGCCTACCCCAAGCAATGGACATGCCCAGGTATAAAATTAATTCTTCAATAACTAACGATTTTATAAACTACATGAGGGATCATACCATCATTGGCAAGTTACTGGGCCAGTGGCCAACGGAAAAGGACCTGGTCTTATGAATAAATACCCACTAGAAAACTAAAGGAAAGATTGACTTAAAACTATGCTCTAAGGGTTTTTTTACTGTCATCTTTGAAAATTAGCATGATCGAGTAAAAGTATTTGAGGAAGGACCTTACTTCTTTCAATATGCAACTCTTTACTATTATTACTAGACAAATCATTTTAACCCATAAAAAGAAGATTCCAGCTCAGCCCTTATTTGGAACTGTTTGTACTCTCTACTACTAGAATACTGGCACAAAGAAACCCTGGAAGGCATAGGGAATTTCATTGGTTCATACATTGAAATATCTGAAGCTACTAGACTAGGTCATTATACTGCCTACACTCGCATCTATGTCTACATGGACGTTTATGTCCATATCCTTGCCTCAATCTACCTTTGCCATAATGAGAAGACCTAGAAAAAACCTCTAGACTATGAACATATTCCTCTTTGTTGTCATAAATTTCATGAACATGGACATCTCTTCCAATACTTCCCTCTCAATCATCCCCAAAAATCTAGCTCTAAAGCAAATAAAGATGTTGAAGTCTATGTGAAAGCCCCCTCTCATCAAAACTCAACTTGCAAGAAACAACAATATAATCCTACTCATATCTCCACCAAGAACCAGAATGCCCTAGACATCCATAAACCTACTACCTAGATTTCTCCTTTGCCTTCTTCGAATCCTGCCAACCATCCCACCTCAAAGACTATCTCCTTAGAGGATGAGCAAGACAACAACAAGAAAATAAGACTCCATGACACTCAAGAAGATGTCTCATAGAACGAGATTAAAATGCTCATGGACACTGAAGACTTAGAGGAATTGGACAACAAAGACATGGAACTAGCAAACATTGATCTCCAACAAATTGTGGATGCATGCAAAAAATAGGAGCTACAGGCGATTCCTCCTAACCATATTTAGCAAGTGGAACAAGAGTGTCATTGAAATAAATGTCCCTTCACAAAAGGACATGGCACCATTGTTTCCACCTCAAGTCTTGGTGTAGCTTCCATCAAAACCAAGCCATATAAAAAAACAGAGAAGGAGGATAAGAAAACTAATGCTCTCTTACTTCAAGAAGCAAGGGAATTCCTAGAAAACTCTAGAAAGAATGCCTTAATCACAGACTCATATAACCACATTGTACCCTCTTCCAAATGAAAATATTCTCTTGGAATAATAAATAGCAAGAACAAACAAAGATTGTTAAACAACATAACAAAATAGGACAATCTGAATGTTATCATACTGCAAGAAACAAAATGCTCCATGAAGTAGCATCAACTTCTAACAAAGAAATTTTGGCCCATTTGTAATTCCATTGCCACAGATGCACAAGGTTCAATAGGGGGACTTGCCACACTTTGGAACCCCTATAGCTTAATCATATAAAATTTCTTTGCCACCAAGAGAACAATCTCAATTTCCTTTTTGGTGTTGGGAACTAGGGAATCGAGACTCCTCACCAACGTTTATGGATCCCATATGCAAGAAGCCAAGCAATATTTCCTTTGGGACTTGAGATATATCCCTTCTCTTCATAAATCTGATTCATGGATTATGGGAAGCAACTTTAACCTCATTATAGGCCATCATGCAAAAAAAAAGGACTCCTTCGTGAGGAATGAGAGATGGTATATTTCTACACCTTTATCAAGGATCTCAATCTCATTGACATATAGACCATAAATGGCTTGCAAAAATGAAACAACAAGAGGGGAGGACAACACCATATAGTTTGTAAACTAGATCACTTCCTCGTAACTGAATCTCTTATGTTAATTGGCAAAGATGTAGAAGCATCCATCCTACCAATAGCAGGTTCTGACCACTAGCCCATAACAATCAACATCTTTATTCATCATCTTCCAAACATAACTTCCTTTTTCTTTGAAAAAATTTGGCTACAAAATTCAGACTTTTAGGAAAATATTGGGGCCTGTGAAGGTTTTAACCTTGTACATAAATTACCCACAAACGAATTTATTAAAAAATAGAAAATACATAATGGTGAGAACATAAAATATACATAGAGATTTTTCTCTTCAAATCAAAAACTAGGAAAACCATATTGATTTTTCATTATGTTCCTTTTGAAGTTATAATACATTATATAGATGTCAAAGAATTCATAAACCCCTAATCCATTAACCCTGGATTAGAGCATAATCATAATTCCTTTGGCGATATATACAAAACCATGGGAAAAACCATCATATGTAAAACCATGTGCAAAACCATGGGTGGGTCTGCCCAAAAAAATATTTTTTGGGTCACTATCCTAAACTATGTGTTGGGGGGATACCGCCCCTTTGCAAACCCCTCGATTGGGTGGGATGCCACCCCCCCCCGCCATTGTGCCCAACGCAACATAACAACACCTGGGACTAATCATTCAAAGAATATAACACGTGCCCAACAACCTGATGGGCAACAATGAACCCTCAAAAAGGAAAACCCATGTATTGATTTCAACAATGCTTAAAGAACCTCAAAAATATCCTCCGAGAATGGAACATAGAATTCTTTGGTAATATCTTCCATCATAAAAAATCTCTAGAGGCACAAATGGAGGTTTTCATCGACAAATAATCAATGAGGGGCGTAATGAAAATCTCATGTTTTGGGAACAAAATATATCACAATAGTTGGAGGAAGGATATGTTCACAAAGAAATTCTCTAGCAATAGAAATACAAAGTCTAATGGATCAAAGAAGGGGAGAGAAATACCAAGTTCTTTCACCGCTCCATGATATAATGAAGGCACACTAACAAAATCGCTAGTCTACATTCCTCCCAAGGTACATTGCTTCACTCTCTTTCAGATATCCAACAGGAGCTTAATAATTACTACAATATTCTTATGATAGAGCCTATCCTTGACTGCTTTGCCTCCATTCAACACATCATTAGTCATATCCCCTGTTTGGCTACAAAGGAACAAAACAATGCCCTGCTGAAACTCTTCTCTCTAGATGAAGTTGAAGAATATGTAATGCAGTTTACCTCTAAAAATCCCCTAGTCTGAATGGCTTCATCTCTGACTTATTCCATCACTATTGACTTATTGTTAAGAAGGATGTTTGGAGTCTCATCCAAGGATTCATGCAAATATCATGGCATATTACCTGCACTTAATGTCACCTTCCTCACCTTGGTGTTGAAGGAAGAAAATGTTGTTGACCCCTCTAAATTTCACCATATCTCCCTTACAATGTTATTTACAAAGTTATATCCAAGGTGATTGACAATTGTCTCAATCCCCTCCTCTCATCCCTCATTTCTCCAAAGCAATTTGGTATGTAGTAGGTAGGCAAATAATTGACGGTGCTATTCTTGCCCACGAAGCCCTTCAGTCTCTCAAGTCCTCATGCATTCTAGGCATGCTAATAAAGCTTGATATGTCCAAATCCTTCAAAAAGAACAGTTGGGAATTCATATCCGCAAAGTTTCTTGTGTATTTCTTTCATCCCTCCTGGGTGCAATGGGTCTTAGCCCTGATTTTCTCTTCCTTCTTTTCCATTTTGCTCAATGGCTCACCCTCTCCTCCCTTCACCCCTTCTTGTGGCATCTCACAAGGTGACCCCTCTCCCATTGCTCTTTATCCTCATGTTTGAAGGCTTAAGTAGAGCCTTCATGACTTCTCAAAGCATTGGGTCGATCAAGGGGCTTTCCTTCCACCTCTCCTCCCTCCTCACACATAACCAATTTATGGATGATACCCTCATTTTTTTCCCAGCCTACCATTAAGGAAGATCATGCTCTTTTGTGTATATTGGACTCCTTAGTAGAAGCCTCATGCACTTCCATTAACTTTCAAAAATCCCTTCTTTTCTTCTTCAATACTCTGCTTTATGTGTAACACCTACATGGATTCTTGGTTTCACTCATTGTACTCTATTACCAAATATTTTGGTGTCCCTCTTTCCTTTTGGTTCTATGCCCCTCTTGTTGGGAAGGTCTCATCTCCAAGTTCCACCACATCCTTTCTTCATGTACTTTTAGGCCCCTTAATTTGGCCAGAAGGATGACCTTCTCAAATGTATTCTCTAATCCTTACCTATCTATCTCTTCTCTACTCTTGTTGATCCCAAAATTATCCTTCAAAAGGTTCAACAAATCTAAAGGAACTTCCTTTGGGGAGGCGCAAGTATAAACAAAAAATGGGATTTAGTATCTTGGGATACACTCTACTTCCCCAAGGAAAAAGGAGGCCTTGGAGTGCAAGACCCAATGATCCTATGTGGGGTACTCAGTGCCAAGATCTAGTGGCATCGGGTCACAGGACAAAGCTCACTATGGAGCAGCCTATGGGCTCATAAGTATGGCAATCAACAAGCTCTCAACAATCACATTAGAATGACCAACTTCTTGGATGGCTCAAACATATGGAGAGATATGATTTCCAATAGGCGTATCATCTAGGATCACTATTTTTGGGAAGTATCCAATGTGGAAATTTCCGTCATTTGGAGAGACTCCTGGTAACAACATCCATAGTTATCTTCTGACCCTTAATATGAGCCTCTACAAACTCTTTTTGAATCCAACACATGTCATCTAGTCAAGAATTACTAGCTTACTCAAGACAAAAATACTCTTTGGAGATCCTAGAACATGAATCCAGATCACCTTCTCGTGCTCCATAGAGTTGCATATGACTCCCTAATGGACACACTGCAGCAAAGAAAAATCTCATCATCACAACATGATCATAAACTTCAATGGGGTTATCTACCATAAGAAATTTACACATAAACAAAGCTTATAAGATTTCTTCCAATCATGACAACCTACCATAGATCCAATTTGGCTTAAAATATGGGCCCCAAATTAGTGGCTTAAGATTGCAAGCTTTATATGGTTGGTGGCTCACAAAAAAGTTCTCTCATGGGATCAACTTTTCAAAAGAGGACAAGTGGTGCCATCATATTGTGTTTTATGTGACTGTGAAGGAGAATCTTCAGAGCACCTATTGAATTCCTGCCTCTTCAATGACCATCTTTGGGACAGAGGAGCCCAAAGTTTCAGGCAATCAGATCAGGACAGAGGCAACATTCGAGTCACTCTCATCAAATGGAGGACCCAAACCTCCAAATATGTGCTCCTAAATATCATGTGGTGTCTCTTCTTGGTTTTTCTCTTAAGGACAATATGGAAGGAACAAAACTAAATAATTTTTAGAGACTATCCTTCTCCTCCCAATAATGTCCAATAAACTCATACCCACAACCTCCTTGACACCATCCTCACTGGTTGTTGGTCCCATGATTATATCCAATGCTCACCTTTTGAAATGGCCATCCTCAACAACTGGGGCCTCCACCTTTCTCTTATATCCTTATCTCCTCCCCTGCCCCCTCCAACTCCCTCTTCACCACTTTCCTGGTCTCCGCCTCCCTCTTCGTTCATAAAACTCAACTTTGATGATGCTGCCAAACATAACTTAGGCAAAGTTGGCTATAAAGGAGTGTTCTGCAACTGTAGTGGCCACATATTCCACCTATATGTTGGGTATCTTGGTCACTCTATAGACAATCATGTAGATCTCTTGGCCTTAAAAAAAATGGACTCCAAATTTCCCACTCCAAAGGACACATGCAACTGATTGCATAAGTTAATTCACAACTCATTGTCAGTTTAGCAAAATATCCAAAATGGCACTACTACCACAAAGATCTCACCATCTTGGAGGCTGTAAATCAGCTTGGAACGTCTACAACATGAGTTAGCCGCCCTATTGAGCTTAACTATTTCTAACGTCTAAAGGTTAGCGAACCAGTTAACTGATCTCATAAACAATAAGGGAGTTGATACATCAGGATCATTCTCCTTTGTCTGGGACTCCATCCCTGCAAATATCAAGCAAGAATACTAGACCATTGTGCGTAATGATCTCACCTCCCCAAATGAGGCAACACACTAAAAATATTAGTGGCATATGTAGGCTCTTCCTTTTGGAGCTTTCATATGAAGTTATTTTCTGTTCAATGGCCACAAGAGAAATCTCAACATAGGACAAGCTACAAAGAACTAATCTTTGAACCAAGTTATATGTTGCCTGCAAAGCAACCTTACACCGCAAAAACTAAATTAATACAATGACAATTTGGGCTCCCCCTTACAACGATGGGTAGATGTAGTTGGTCTTAATGCCTTTGAGTGCCTTTGGAGGCTTAAAGCACCTCCACGAAACAACAAATTTAGTTGTAGATACGTAGGTAGGTCCCATTCTTCCTTCCATCTAATTGGAACTTAATCTCCTTCTAGGGATGTGATCTCTATTATGGAGCTACTTGCTGGCCACTGACTCCTCCTGGTGATGTGATTCTAGCTAATGACCCAACTATCATGTAACTGTTATGTTTCTTTGTGATACAGTCAAGTGTTGCTTGTCTACACTGTAACATTATTTTTATTTTTCAGTAGAAGTTAGCTTACCAAAAGAAAACAAAAAGCTCATTCAATCTAGTTTTTTTTTTGCCATCACTCTAGAGATATTAATCTAATCTAACATATTGAAGTAGAGCTCTACATCTATTGAACGTCCAAATCAACAAGAAAACAACACCAAAACCTTAATATTCATTCTGACTACATTTGCGCATATATAGCTCTAGCCCAAAAATTCTAAAGATAATGGATTATGAAAAGGATATCAAGATTCTAACCCATTGATTCCTTTCTTCAATGTTACACTAAACAAAGAAGAAAGGATGAGAGCCCAAATGATATGCTACACGCATAAGAATAATTTCTCCTAACTTCTTTCAAAATCATAATGAAATGTCAACTTGATCAATACTAACTTGATCTATGACAAGAATAGAGAATGAATAAGGGATTTAATGTACATCTTGAGTGGGCCTAATGGTTAATAGTATGTGTTTAATAGGAACATAGAATGAACAAGGGCTTTGATGTACATCGTGGGTGTGGCCTAATAGTGAAACAGGTTAAAGGCTCAAGAATGTGAGCCATTAGGAAGGAGTGAAAGCAACTACTAATTGGTAAATGCAGGTGGGCCCATGGTTTTTTTTTAAATAACGGTGATGAGTAAGCCTACATATACTGATAGTAACTAGTGATGATTGTCCCCGCTGCTACTAATTTTACAACTAGCTTATAATAGATTTTTCCAATACATTAAAAATAAAAATAAACATGCAACACGAAATTCACCTTTAACAACTTATTGTATTACAATATACAAATGTAGATGAGTGTTCAACATTCTCTAGGAATATTGTCCATAATTTATAGATATTGTTGTGATATTCATGCATGATTTTTAAATATTTGTGTAGCGATTTTTTATTCTTAAGCTTTACAAGAAAACCATCCAAAATTAAAATCTTTAAAAATAGTTCATACTTAGGTAAATGACATATTTACCATCAATTACTTCCTATCATAATTTAAGCAAGTAATTTGCATAAAATAAAGGATAGGAATAAGATGTAAATAAATATACTTATTAGGAGTTACTTCCCACCATTATTTATGTAGGAGTAAAATTATAACTGTGTAGACATCTAAATTTATTAGTTCCTTCCAAAGCAAGACTATGAGATTTGATAGCTTTGAGGGTTAGGTTGAGTTCCCATCGCTAAAGTACCTCGCTAATGGTTGGTCATGGGGACAATTCTCCTCGACACCCTCGAGGTTAGGCTCTACTAATAATTTGACAGGATGTGATCCCTTCAGGTGATCTGCACGGATATTTCCTCAGAAAAAATAGAAAAAGAAAAAAGACTATAAGATTTGATTTGCATATTAACCAATGTTAATTTAGCAATGACTAATGCAACTTATAATGTTTTATTCAATTTGTTCTATAGCATAATTTTTAACTTAAGTGGTAGGCACCAAGCAGCCCTACAACACATGTTTTAAATGAATTTTTAATTTTGCATTCAATAAATTTACATATAATCAAAATTTAACCTCTCCTTCTTCAATGTTCCCATCCCCACTTTTGGGGTATGCTAGTTAGTCTGTGTATAAGAATTGACTTACATCTTTGTGATCATCATGTTTGGTTGCTTGTTTGTGTCTGATTGCCTACATCCGGTTGTCTCTTTTTCTTTTGTTTAAAAAATGAATTGAATCATTGCTTATTGAAAGATGTCGGCTATAAAGAGAAACTATATTTAATAAGTAATGTATTTATTTTTAAATTAGTTTTATTGTCAAGTATGTGGGTATTGTCATCAAGAAATGGTTTATATCATTAGTATATAGTAATAAATATAGGTTATAAAAATGAAATGTCTTTGATTAAGGGAAGATACATTGACATTTTTTTAGTTTTGCTTTGTTTGTAGTTTTTTTTTAAACAAAGGATACAACACAATTCACATAAGATTACTAATTTGTTGTTGGGGAAATTATACTAGTAGTACAAGTATGTGGTTATGAAACAAACAATAAGTCCAAAACTTATGACATAGGTGTACAAATTAAATATTTTAAAGAAAGACTACGACTAATAAACCTATTAGTATATTGGATATCTTGTTGACTAATCATCTGAAAACAAAGATGTAGAAATTAAAAACTTAAACATTCAACTAGTGGAGAAGTACACCTAGATAAGATCAAGGTTAGCTATGTCTCTCATAGTTGGAGAACTCCAAATCGACTAACTTCTCCAACATTAGAGAGACTCGAGTGTTCAATTTCTTGAGTTGGAGTTGTAATTCATCAATGCAACAAAGAATCTCTTGTTGTGCCTCAAACCACTCCATTAAAACTTCATTCATTATAGTTTTGATCTACCAATATATGATTATGGTATGGAGGTTGAAGGTGCACCTAATGGGTGTGTTTCCTATCTCTGGAATCCAATGTCTAACCTCATATTCCACAATCACATTAGAGATGAAATGCTACTCTACCTGAGCTTCTTGTTTAATAATATCTATGTCTTATAGGATGGCCTAGGGAGTATTCCCCCAAAATGAAGTTGTTGAACTTTCCAAACTTATTTGAACTCCAGAATGTGTTTGTTGCCACCTTCCTTTCCATCCATGACAACTTGAGGAGGGACTACACCTCGTCATTGTAATAAGAAGGAGGAGGCCTGAATAGAGAGGGGTAGGGAGATCAGAAAATAAGGCACAAGAAAGGATTGTGGATGAACAAAGGCATAGAGCACTGGGAAACAATGAGGGATGACTACAAACAAATAAAGGGATGATTGATCTAAGTGGATATCAGTGGCCACCCATCTATTCCACTCGCTCATAGCACAATTTTCTATTTTGCCAATTTTTTTCTACAGTTTTTAGGTCTTAAAATTTCAGAGTCTTTTTGAGGCCTTAAATCAAGTTTTTTGGGGAAACGGGCCAACCACCATTGGCAATTAGAAAATTTACTTCTTGGATAGGTCTTTCCAATGGGCTATCATGTGTGTTAAACGAAGATTATATGCCAATGTTACAACCCCAGGAAGTTGACGTTCTAACTTACCCCATCAAGGCCAAAAATCCTTTGGCACTTCATCTCCTAGGGTTAGGTTTTTGGATGTTTAAGGTTTCTCATTACTTCTTTATGATAAAAGGGCCTTTCAGCCTCATCATAACATAATTTGGCAAAGGCATGTAGCCACACATCTCTTTTGAGAGATAAGCTACCACCATTTGAGCTAGTTTTTTTTGTTTTCATTTTCCATTTATACTATTTTAGCATTTTCCATTTATTAATAGAAGTCAAGTTTCATTGTATCTATGTGTTTTGGTTATAAATTTGTATATCATTGCTCCCTTCATAAATTCAAATCATTTGTATCAAAGGGATATACTCTTTATCTATTTTTCCATGTATGTTCCCAACAAGGTCGGGGTATAAGGAGTTAGGACTTGAACTGCTTAAGCCCTTGCGGGACCATCCTCATCAACCTTGACGACCTCCTATGACAGAAGAAAAGAAAGACAAGGGAGTAGAAAATCCTATTAAATTGTTGCTCGAAGAAGCCCTGGAGTGAAAAAGGAATAAGATGATGGATAATTTTTCCCAATTCCTTCAACGAATGCTAATAGGCGACACATCTTCATCTAGTGGCCACTTCGGAGGTGTCGTCCCCTTTAAGGTACAAGTTAATTTTGATATTCCTATGTTTGAAGGCCAAATAGATGCAAATGCTCTAGATAAATGGTTAAATATGCTAGAAGGGTATTTTGTGGTCCACAAATTTCCAATAGAGAAAATACTACCTTTGCACTCCTTACGCCTATCACCCATGCCAAGGATTGGTGGGAAACTTATTTTGACCAGAGGGCCATGAAAGAATTCATAGTGTTTTTAGTTTCACCCACTTGGGACTCTTTTAAAGATGTTGTTAAGGAATAATATTACCATGTTGGAAGCTACAAAGACCAGTACATGAGATGGACCACGCTACGGCAGGAAAGGGACTAAGCAATCCCAGAAGTCACAAATATCATTCAGACCTTGCACACCAAGTTAAGTATCAAAGACTATGAGTGACATATGATGTTCCAATACTATGGATGTCTACACATATACATCCATATAGAAATGGAGTTATTAGACTCCTCGCTTGGTACAACATATCGATAAATGTTGATTTAATATATATGATATGTATATCATATTTATATTGTTTCAACATTTTCCATTTATTAATAGAAGTCATGTATATCATTATGTTCCCTTCATAAATTCAGATCAAAGACTATGCAAGAGGAAGGCTAAAGAGGCCCTAAGAGGGAAGATAAAAACCAAGGGAATGCTAAGGGGAGGAGCTCCACCCTAGGATAACATAAAAAGTAAGGAAGAGTACATTCTTACCACTAGAAGAAACAAGAAAACCCATTACATAGGCAAAGGAAAAATCCAAGATCAAGTGCAAAAATTTACTAATGAATGCTTGATAAATAAACCAACATAAACAACCTCTTACATTGTCGCCAAGGGATAGGGTCTACGTGGAAGAATGATGGTGCAATAATGAATGTGAGTATGATGGAAGTATCCTTATTTTGACATGAACCAGGTGGTTAATGTGAGTATCCAAAGACCGTGATGCATGTCAATGCTAATCATTAGAATGCCAAGTGTACGGGTTGATTACTCTCTCAAGGAGGCTGGCAGTGGGTTAATAGCGTTGTTGTGGGGGTTGACATGGGAGGACACCCACTGGGGGTTGGGTGGGGTATACATCTAAGGACACGGGGGTTTCCTTTGATCCACTTATGTGTGCACGTGACTTGAGACCATTTAATATAATCTCTATGGGTGAAACCACACATTAAGCCACTACCTCAAGGTGCCCCCATGTCTTCAGGGCTAGGCCCCAATGATGAAAAACTCCTTTCTCTCCACAATTGGATCCAAACCCTTTGGACAACATATTGACAGTTAGAAGATAAGTCAATAATGAGTTTGGTAAAATACTTTCATAGAGATATTATGTTTTTTTAACAACGAAAATTGTAAATATTAAGTTTCATAGTATAACAAATGTAGTAGATTCAAAATGAAGCTCAATATGCAACGAGATGGAAATCAAGTACATGGTGAATTTTACAAGAAGAGATAGAATAGGATTTGAAGCAATATATCTTTGATTATAAAAACAATGTTATATGACTTAATACAATAGATGGTGAAATCATATGGTCTAAAAACAAATCCTTTGGAGTATACACAACAAAATCGGGAATAATACCAAAATGGTGAAAAAATGAGTAGAGCAATAGTGGTGGTGGAAATCTATATGAAAACTTATGTGTTCGTTAAACACGAGGAGTTTCTTATGGTTAGGACCACCAAAGTTTTAAAGTGCGTGTAGTTGTAAGAAGAGGGCATGTCAGGGTCCTAAATGATGTTTTTTCTATATGTAAAAAAATAGAGTATGAATCTACGTATCATTGTTAATGCACTAGTTTTATTCAAGAGAAATATGGGGAGAAGCATTGACTTTAATAAATGGAAAAGGCAAGCGAGAAGAGTGTATTGCATTACAATGTTTTGAAAGTTGGCATAAGGACGGGGTAGTAAATAACCATAAAGCTTTGTCTTGTATAGTGATGTGGTCAAATGGTTGGCAATAAATGGAATGACTTTGCAAAGCAAAAAAATCTTACAAATGTAACTTAGTCAATGATTAGGTCAAATGTGCATGGGGAGGTAAACATAAACCAATAAATATGAAGAGGCAAAGAAATTTGATTTTTCATGAGATCAACATATTGAAGACATGGGGTTATTTTGATGGAGAATGCCAAGGTATTCTAGGCAAATGTGGGGTAAGGGGGCATCATATATCTAAAGAACAACCATGTGGTAGCAATTAAAGGAACAATAAAAAAGGAACCAACAATAAAGCATAATTATATGCTCTCTAATGAAAGTTGCAATAGAAAGAGATGTAAAATGTCTTCAAATATTAGGTGACTCCAAGTTCATTGTTGAATAAGAAAATGGAAATTGCAAACCAAAAAATTTATTAATAACGCTTATTATGAAGATAATCAATAAAGCTTAAACTCATTTTGATTTTTTCTCATTTTAACATGTATACATGGAACTTAACATGAAAACATATTCATCATCTAAAAAAATAATTTATAGAAGTTAAAAAAAAAAAGAAAAAAAGAAAAAAAAAAAAAAAAGTAGTGATGAAAATTAAAGAAGATGAATAAGCTCTCATAGTAAAAAAAAGTCTCTCTATTTTTTATTAAAATCAAATTCAAATTATAAATAATAATGAAAATTGATATAATCCATTATTTTGAAAACTTTAATATTATGTTTTGTTTGTATTAGAAAATAATACTAAAAATAGAAAATGGGATAGGATAAAAACTCATAAATATTTTATGGTTTACAAATGTCAAATTATAAATATTAATAAAAAATTGATATAATCCATTATTTTGAACTAATATTATGTTGGGTTTAGTATTAAAAACAATACTAAAAAGTAGAAATGTGTTATAGTATAAAACGGAACATATTTTATGGATAGATGTAGTACTTAAAAAATATGGAAAAACACATCATTTATATATTTTAATTTTAGTTTAAAGATCTATATATATAGTTTCCTTATCAAATAATAAATATATACTACACACTGTAATAAAAATATCAAATATATATATTTTTTTCAATAACTAAAACTAGAAAATAAGATAAGGATAAAAAAAAACTCTTATAATATTTTATAGTTTACAGGTCAATTATAATTAATAATGAAATGTATAAACCCATTATTTTTTTCAAACCACTTTAATATTAGGTTTTGTTTGTATTAGAAAATAATACTAAAAATAGAAAATGGCCTAGGATAAAAAAAAACTTACACATATCTATAGTAAAAGTGTACTTAGAAATATGGAAAAAAACACTTCATTTTATATATTTAATTTATCTATATATTTTCCCTATTAAATAAATAAATAATACTACACACTTACACAAAAATATCAATATATATTATTCCTTTCAAATAACTAAATAATAGTGCACACTTCAGGAAAAAAAGAAAAGAAAAAGAAGACACTAAGGATTTGAATGTCAAACGTACGATGCAGCCATTTCAAATTAAATATACGGGACTTTTAACATAAATATATTGATTGGATAGGTACAAGAGTTTAAATGGTACTATGGAAAACATTAGGGAGGAGGACCCATAACCATTAAAGTACATGTGGTCAATGACAAAAACCCCACATAATTTATAGTGGAACAAATTACAAAAAAAAAAAAAGGCATTTATAGGTTGAGATGTTTTTTATGAACTAACATTTCAAAAGCAAAATTTTAAAAATATAAAATATTGTTTATAAAATTTTTTTAAAAAATTATTATAAAAAATATGGTATAAACAAGATGTTAGGTATAAATTAACATTTTAAAACAACTAAACTAATATATAGTAGTTAGTTTTTATTGTTTAATTTAAATATAATTAAATTAAAACTAAAAGATAATAAAAAAAATATGTAGTCTCTATTTTAGTTTTAAATATAATTAAATTTAAATTTAAAAAAAACAATAAAATAAAATATTGCAAAGGATAAATGGTTCATATAGCTTAAGGTTTTCATCACTAACGTCATCTTTGCATGTCAATGGAAGATTATGCATGCATGTGGAGGAATTTTTAAAACAACCACACTAGACTATGTTGAATAATGATGTCTCTAAAAAACCTATATGCTTTGCTTAGAACCAAATCTATCAAAAATAATTAATCACTATAATTACTATACTTTTTAAAATTCAACATCTTTTAATTTAAGGTTTTACATAATTTTACCTAATTTTAATAACATGATTCCTCATTACCTCTCTAAATTTGCAAAATCATAATAAACTTGGATGAACTCATGGAGGCCAACAATGCTAATGTGAACTGGGAGAGGTTTTACATAATTTTACTTAATTTAATAACATGATTGCTCATTACCTCTGTAACTTTGCTAAATTCATAATATACTTAGATGAACTCTAATATAGAGGCCAACAATGTTAATGTGAAATTGGGAGGAAACGCGAAAGCAAACTTTGCAATTCATTATTTATTTTTTATTTTTGAAACTTTGCATTTAGTTATTTATTATTTTTTTTTTTTTTACTTATTATTTATTTGTTTATTTTAAAAAAATTTTCAAATATATAATAGTTTTTTGATGCGGAAACTTTATTATGAAATTAAATCAAATTATTAATTTTCATTTGTGGTATTTAAATATAATTATTTATTTATTTATTTTATTTTTTAAAAGTATTGTAATATTTTATAAAGTCTTGCGAATGTATTAAAGCAATTTTAATATAAAAACATAAAAGATGAGGTTTAAACTTAACATTGGTGATTTTGATAGTAAATGTAATTTTGAGAGTACAAATAATATGTATGATATTGATTTTGATAGTAAATATAATTTTGAGAGGACAAATAATAGGTATGATTTTTAAGTTTATAGGCATGGAATGAATCAGGTGTACAAGTTAAAAGATGACCTATTGCGCTTTAATTTAGAGGGTTGTATCATTGTATGAGTCTACAAACTCTTAGTCCATTATGTCATAAGTTTGCAGGCACGTATGAATTGGGCGAATGAGTTTTTTTTTGTCATTCAAAATGGTTTTCATTAGATTTTCAAAATAGCATAGCATACAAAATTGATCTCGACAGCCCTGCTCTCTCATTTTGACCAGATTTTTTTAGATTGGGGGCTGGAGAATACCAAGAAAGACAATTTGCATACATTATTTTCGGATGGCGTTGTGGCCTTAGCATACTAAGAGTGACACAAAAAGAGATCTGAACTGATAGCAACATATCAAGGA
>APFE030315190.1:219344-233006 GCA_000404065.3 Pinus taeda
AAATTCAAATTATAAATAATAATGAAAATTGATATAATCCATTATTTTGAAAACTTTAATATTATGTTTTGTTTGTATTAGAAAATAATACTAAAAATAGAAAATGGGATAGGATAAAAACACGGACACATATTTTATGGTTTTAGAGTGTACTTTAAAATATGGGAAAAAAAAAAAACACATTCATTTATTATATTAATTTCTATTTAAAGTATCTATATATATATTTTTCCTATCAATATAAATAGATACTACACACTTTAAATAAAAAATATCAATATATATATATTTTTTTCAAATAACTTAAACTAGAAAAATAAGTAGATTAAAAACTTATAAATATTTATGGAGTTTACAGGTCAAATAAATAATAATTGAAATTGATATAACCCATTTTTTCAACACTTTAATATTTTAGGTTGTTGTATTTATGAAATATACTAAAAAATAGAAAATGGCCTAGAAAAAAACTTACACATTCTATAGTAAAGTATTGTACTTAGAAATATGGAAAAAAACACTCATTTTTATAATTTAATTTATCTAATATATTTTCCCTATTAAATAAATAAATAATACTACACACTTACACAAAAATATCAATATATATTATTCCTTTCAAATAACTAAATAATAGTGCACACTTCAGGAAAAAAAGAAAAGAAAAAGAAGACACTAAGGATTTGAATGTCAAACGTACGATGCAGCCATTTCAAATTAAATATACGGGACTTTTAACATAAATATATTGATTGGATAGGTACAAGAGTTTAAATGGTACTATGGAAAACATTAGGGAGGAGGACCCATAACCATTAAAGTACATGTGGTCAATGACAAAAACCCCACATAATTTATAGTGGAACAAATTACAAAAAAAAAAAAAGGCATTTATAGGTTGAGATGTTTTTTATGAACTAACATTTCAAAAGCAAAATTTTAAAAATATAAAATATGTTTATAAAATATTTTTAAAAAATTATAAAAAAAATGGTATTAATCAAGATGTTAGGTATAATTAACATTTTAAAACAACTAACTAACTAGTATAGTAGTTAGTTTTTTGTTTAATTTTAAATTATAATTAATTAAAATAAAAAGATAATTAAAAAAAAAATTTGTAGTCTCTATTTGAAATATTAATTTAAATTAAAATAAAAAACAATAAAATAAAATATTGCAAAGGATAAATGGTTCATATAGCTTAAGGTTTTCATCACTAACGTCATCTTTGCATGTCAATGGAAGATTATGCATGCATGTGGAGGAATTTTTAAAACAACCACACTAGACTATGTTGAATAATGATGTCTCTAAAAAACCTATATGCTTTGCTTAGAACCAAATCTATCAAAAATAATTAATCACTATAATTACTATACTTTTTAAAATTCAACATCTTTTAATTTAAGGTTTTACATAATTTTACCTAATTTTAATAACATGATTCCTCATTACCTCTCTAAATTTGCAAAATCATAATAAACTTGGATGAACTCATGGAGGCCAACAATGCTAATGTGAACTGGGAGAGGTTTTACATAATTTTACTTAATTTAATAACATGATTGCTCATTACCTCTGTAACTTTGCTAAATTCATAATATACTTAGATGAACTCTAATATAGAGGCCAACAATGTTAATGTGAAATTGGGAGGAAACGCGAAAGCAAACTTTGCAATTCATTATTTATTTTTTATTTTTGAAACTTTGCATTTAGTTATTTATTATTATTTTTTTTTTACTTAGTATTTATTTGGTTTATTTAAAAATTCAAAAAATAATATAATTAGTGATGCGAAACTTATTATGATATTATCAAATAATTATCATTTGTTGTATAAATATAAATTATTTATTATTTTTTATTTTTAAGTATGTAAATATTTATAAGTTCTTGCGAATGTATTAAAGCAATTTTAATATAAAAACATAAAAGATGAGGTTTAAACTTAACATTGGTGATTTTGATAGTAAATGTAATTTTGAGAGTACAAATAATATGTATGATATTGATTTTGATAGTAAATATAATTTTGAGAGGACAAATAATAGGTATGATTTTTAAGTTTATAGGCATGGAATGAATCAGGTGTACAAGTTAAAAGATGACCTATTGCGCTTTAATTTAGAGGGTTGTATCATTGTATGAGTCTACAAACTCTTAGTCCATTATGTCATAAGTTTGCAGGCACGTATGAATTGGGCGAATGAGTTTTTTTTTGTCATTCAAAATGGTTTTCATTAGATTTTCAAAATAGCATAGCATACAAAATTGATCTCGACAGCCCTGCTCTCTCATTTTGACCAGATTTTTTTAGATTGGGGGCTGGAGAATACCAAGAAAGACAATTTGCATACATTATTTTCGGATGGCGTTGTGGCCTTAGCATACTAAGAGTGACACAAAAAGAGATCTGAACTGATAGCAACATATCAAGGAGGGGGATGAGGGGGCATTACAGGGGGAACTACAAAGTAACCAACACGATCATGAATGTAGAAGTCAATATGTTCCACCCTTGTTTCCAAGCTGTGGAGGTGGTTATTAGTGTGTCGTTGACTACACCAAAGTTTTTCCAACTACTCCAGAATGGCATTTTGACTGTATTGAATATCAATAAGATAAGCCACAATCTCATTATGATCTTCATACCTGTGATACCCGAGGATGCCAATGTTTAGTTGCATGTGCCGCAACTGCTTGGCAATAGATTCCTTGAAGGCAGAGGTTACCAAGTTCCCTAATGAGCTAGATGGAGAAATTGCCTCATCCTCTCCCGTTTCCTGGCTGGTCGAATTAGCAGAGGACAAATGGTGACTTGGCTCGGGATGCCCAGCCTAGGCATGTTGACCCCTCCCGCGATGAGGACGACCCCGTTGTCATGGCATCCTACAGGTAATAGTGGTTGACGACCCGTTGTAAGGGGAGCCCACATAAATACTTAAGTGAACTTTCACAGAATACCAACTGACCCAATTCCATGATACCACTGACTCAAACAAGAATGAATCACTAGACCAACACCATTATCAAAGGGGCGAGACAGGAAAGCGTTTACCCAGAACGGGTAACGAAGCGGAGCAGGTCCCGAATGCAACCCTGAATCTTGACGCAGATAGAATGCACAACCCTGAGTACAAACAAAGAGACTATTGTTATCTTCGGGCCAGAGAAGAGACCCAAACCCAAAGAACAATTTACCAGAGACTGGAATGCCACCCACGCACTTTTGAAGACCAGCAAGAATCCTCGCGAGAGGGAGTGGAACCAGAAGCTGTTGCATGAGCAAAGAGGGCTTGTAGCCAGCGAAGGCGTGGAGACAACACCAAACCACGATTGTCCGAGTACCTGGATCCTAAGGACAGACCAGGAGACATATCCCAACCCACACTGGGAACCTGCAAACGTCTTATGCGCTCCTCACCCAATGTTGAAACCCTAGTGAGGCACCATAGACCCAAACCTGAACACTTTTCCAACCCAAATTCATTGCCTAGACTGCCAAAGTGAAGTGAATCGATTGTCAGGCTTCAAATTTAACCACACAGTTCATGGGGGAGAGCATCACACAAGAGGAATTAATGTCGGGACAGTTCATGCTATGGGAGTTAATACCCATGTGGAAGAGGAGCAGGCCCCAATGGCCTTGCATGAGACACTTGTACTTCGGCATGAGCACCCCCATCGGGTGGAATTGGGTGAACAAGTTAAAATATGAGTTATTGTGCTTTAAATCGAAGGGCCGTGACTCATCCGAGTCCATCAAGATTTATAGATCATATTGGCATGCAAACTCTTATGTTCATTTATAACTGACAACCGTATGGTACATCACCACCATTAGAAAATGAGATTGAAACTAACTGAACCAATCAACATGCAAAAAAATAAAATTAAAATATATTGAAAAAATAAATTAATTTTGTTTGTAATATGGAACTTCATATTATTTATTAATTTTTGATCAAACAATGAATTAATTTCATTAATCAATAGGAAAAACGAATACGTTTATCACTTGTCTTAATCTTGTAAAGTTAAAAATAAAAAAATAATTTAGAATTACATTATAATAAAAAATTAAAATAATTATAATTAATATTATTAATATATATATATATATATATATATATATATATAATATAAATTAATTGTTATTTAAAATATATAACTTAATAAATATTTTTTACAAAATTTATAATACTGTTAATTAATATTTAATTATGTTAAAAAAAAAAAATTTATAATTTTTTATTAAAAAATAATTTATCTTATGGATATTAATAAAAAAGTAGACTAATTCCACGTTGCCCTAGAAGGAGATTCACTATCCCGTGATAGTGTAATTATACAAAATATCTCTCTATATAACTTCAAATTATATCAAATTCCACATTCATTATCCCATATGATAGTATAATTATACAAAATATCCCTATATATAACTTCAAATAATCAATATTCTACGTATCCTCAGGAAAAAATTTCAAACGATCCATATATAAAAGTAGCCATCATAATTAGCAAACGAAAAAAATGTAGAATATCCGTCACATTTAAAGAACCAAGATTAAAAAATAGGAAGTGGTGGACTTCACAGAGGTAAAATTAGCTTCTTGGTTTAACCCTCGGAACATATTTGAGAAAGAGATATAATCAAATAACTTAGTTTTGTGGTGAATTTTTTCACTGAGGTTTGAGATAAATGTTACATTTATTGATAATGAAATGTAGGAATTTACAGGGTAAGTTCTTCCAATAGAACACCAAAAGATGTTGCTCACAAACAAAACTATTTCCTATGTGTCAGAATATCCTAACATGAGAGAGGAGTCTCCATAAAATTGAAGGTTTTTTTACTTCATTGTCCTTACCAGATTTTACAAATGATTTTAGCACTAACAATTATGACACATTATAACTCTATTGAACTAAACACTGAAAATTAGAAAGTAAAAAAACATCGCTTTAAGCTCTTTTGGTAGTTCTCATTGATAAAGAGAAATTTCATTAGCAATGAAAGATTAAATGGTGTGTTACATAATATGTTTGAGGAAGACAAAATTGTGGATGAGTAACATATGTTGGTAGAATTGTGATAACAATTAGAGGAATAAAGAGATTATGCATGTAGAATTCTTCATGGGTTTATCACCCTCATACAAATCATGCATTATGTTTTTACATCTCAAGATCAAAAATTTTCAAATGAGGGAAAATTACCTCTTATAAATTTGTAATAAGCACTTAGTTGATTTTCCTTTTTTCAATTTGTTTAATTTTTATTTTAGTAATAGTTTCTGTATGGTCCTTCTCGTCATATTTCGATAAATCTTTTTTAATGTTTTCATAATCTCTATATGGAAATCTCGTGGGATGCTTATTGTCTAGAAAAAATATTTATAGCGCTTCTTGATGTCCTTGATTAATTGCACTTTGTGCTTCTGGACTTTATGTTAGTCTTCGATAAGCTAAGGGTTCAACAAATAATGTATCTACTTTTTCGAATAGTTGGTCGACTAATGCGCCATGATAATTAAGTATCCTTGTCGTTATTTTCCATTCTTTATGTGGTTTGCCATTGATCCTCAAATTCTTTTAGCAACTTTTCATTTTTTTCTTCTTTTTCTATCAGTGTATTGACTTTATCCATTAACTATCTTTTGTCCTTCTCCTCACTCTTTTTGTGCCTTCTCAATACTACTGACATGATGCCTTGTGCTATTGGCTTAATCTCTACATTGGTTAGTATCTGTTTGTAATTCTTAATTGATACTCATTTTGGGTTTGGTTAATTATCAACAAATCCAAAAGACACAACTTGTGAAAAAATCATAGAAAAAGGATGTATGAATTGCACGAGTTTTTAGAAATTGTGGTATCTCCATATGGTTGAGAAAAAACACAGGTAGGATATCAATTAAATTGGTGCAACTGTTAGCTTGAATTAGTATGGTGGAGTATGAATAAAGTATGAATGATGGTGGTAGTTGTTGGTACAACAAGCGCAACATAAGTGTACGGAACAACAACTTCAAAGTCACTGATTGGTATGGAATGATGAATTCACAACAACATCTACATGAATTGATGGATAATTAGTACAACAAATGTATAGGATTACGACTACATAGATTAGTGGTAGCCTGTATGATGGTGGATTTCTATGTTTTAGTTGAAAGCACATGAACTCGAATTTGATGCCAATGTAAAATAAACAATTCATGTTTATTCTTGAAGACAAAAGTATGTTATAGATATATAAATATATTGATTGATTGATGAATTATTGATAAGAATGACTAATGTTACACAAGGAATACTTACTATCCCTAGCCTTAAGGGTGTACAAGTGGATATTGAGCCTAGGAAAACCCTAAATATCAACCCTAATCAACTTGTGCACTCTCAAAACCCTCCCACGCAGGGTAACTAGTACCCTACATGTAGAGTAGCCAGTTCCCTAACATTCAGGGTAACTAGTATCCTCCCAAGTAGGGTGGCCAGTACCCTCCACACACTACAGAGACTGTGTCGACCTCCCAAACCACTTCCACCAACCCAGGACAAGGGAAACCTTATTACCCTTTTCCAACACCCCAATATACTGATCCCCATGTTTGAACCTAACACAAGGGTTACTTTCATGCAACCTTCTTTCCCATAGTAACAACAATCATTTGGACAATTGAACTTTGCAGACCCTTCAAACACTAACACGAAGAAAGGAAATAACAAACAAAAAGGGGAACTTGGGCAGGGGAGCAACAACTGACAACCTTTGTGTGCACCAACTAGGGGCAACCCCCCCAATCAGAACCAAAACCAAAATCAGGGCACAAATAACCCACAAAATCAGAACAAGAACCCTAATCCAAGGACTAATCATGCTTGGGCTATTTGCGATGAGTACGGGCATTACACCCATCATTTCCCTCAACTCCCTAATTTGAAGAGGATGAGAGAAACTAGGGGATAGGGGGAACCAACCAACAACCTACGGTTATGTAGAACCCTTTCCCTCACCAAGGAGTGGTGGCCACACAACACGAGGCCACGCTTTGACCATATCAAAACCCAACTGGGGAGAATCCTAATGATGCAACAAATAGTGACATTTACATGGCTAGCTCTAACGTCCTTTTACAAACTCAGAATATTGACTATGGAAACCCCCCAGAAACCAATCCTTCCACATCAACTAATTCTACAACTACACCACCTTTGACGTTGTTGTGACGCCCTCCAAAAACCATCCCAAGGATGATTAAAATGACATTACATCGTGTGGGGCATTATTATAAAGCAACTCATAGCTACAACATTGTTGATGATTTAGTGCAATCACCTTCTGCCATGTCAACATTAGAGGCCCTGCAGACTTGTCCAACACAATGGAAAGCACATATTTTCACCTTAGGGGCAATCAACCCATCTAAATCACAGTTAATGACCTTTGATTTGGACAATGGATAATTGCGTCTACCATCGATAGTCACCTTCCAAATTCCAGCCACCATTCGGAATATCAACATCCATCGTTTCATTGTTGATGAGCGGGCACCCACATATATCATGTCCAAATTAGTTTGGAAGAAATTAGGATCCCCTGAGCTTACTGTATCCCCTACTATACTTAGGACATATGACGGGCGCCCCTCAAGCCCTGTAGGACTTTTCTAGAACTTCTCAGTAGAGCTTGCCGACAAAACAATTCTCATAGATATTGAATTCCTAGATGCCCAACTTGATTACAACATCTTGTTGGGACGTAGTTGTATGTACATCATGATAATAGTCACATCATCGATTTTTTGTATCATGATGTTCCCACATAATAGGAAAATCATCACCATTGATCAACTCAAGCATTACTAGACATGTGCATCTCCATCCATAGATGGAGTACTACCATATGTAGGGTTTCATAATGAAGTTGTTCCATCCCTAACAGATGTCGATCCAAGTAATTTCAGACCATCATCACTCCTTGGAACATATCCAGTAGATCCTCCTATAGTCACACTTGTATCCATAACACTAGTATGCCTGATGAGTTCATCAAATACTACCCAGTCTGAAGAGCCAATTCCATCACACTCAGCGTTGTGACTATTAAGTCATCATTCTTGCCATACGCAATAACCCAAGGACCTTTCTTGTATCCCCCACCTGCTTTTGTTTCACACCAAGTCATGGAAATTATTACATTTCCCAATATGGCTCTTGCAATTCTTGTTTGGTATTTGGTCCCTCATGCCATGTCAATAAAATTAGGTATTACCTCGACAGGCATCATTCCTTTGGCCACCTCTCAGGAAATCACCACACAAGGAATAATACCTGCATCAAAACCAATGAGGGCCACAAAAAGGGGAAAGTAGAAAGGAAAGAAAGTTGAAAATTTAGTAAATAATCCTCCTAAGGTACCCCCCTTCCTATGCGCATTATGTAATATAATGGGACACCCTACCGACCAGTGTCCTACACTGGGAGAACTGAAAGCCCTTCTTCATGCCCCAAAGGCACCATTTCCCTCACCTCCACCATTAGGATACAAGGCTAGTCCATCATGAAGCAAAGGCCTATGAATCAACCATCCATGCGCTATTTGCGCACAACATGGTCAATACACTCACCATTTCCCTTATCTCCCTCGTTATCAGGATGCATTTGTGGCCCTCCATCAGACTAACACTATCACACCATCGTTACATGTTACTTCAGCTATTAACGATGCATCCCAAACCCTTTATTGTGTCTTTGAGGAAGAAGCTTCGCACTCGCTTCATCCTTGTGCCCATTCTCATTTTATCTCTCACTCGGTGTTAGTCTCCACCATGATGGAAAGATGCTTAAATCAACCTTGCCAAAACCTTCCCACTTATATGCCCTATGCGACAGACCAAGCCATCTGATTGATCAATGTCAAGAGTTGAACGAAATTAAGGACCTTTTTTTCTCATTGGTCCACCTCCCTTGGCCTGCTTCCTCAAACAAGTCTAGACGCAAGTGCAACCATTGTCACAATTGTTCCCAAGTCCATCATACACAGAACTTCCCATACCTCCCTCAATTTTGAGAAGCAAGGGTAGTGTTGTGAAAAAATGACGTCGAGACTTCAAACCCTCTTCCTACCATCGATGCTAAGATCAACATGTGGCATTCCCTTTAACAAGTGTCCCACCTCTTGACAACAACCACTAGTAATCGTCACAAACCACGAGAGATTTTGTTACAAATATCTCTATTACATTAGCGCAGGACCTGTATTAAATGTAACACATCCTTGCGACATTTGTATCAGCACCTTTCACAGTTCGATGAGATGTCCAATGTTGCAAATATTTGGATAGTTTAGCATCTGATGACGCCCTCTTCATATAATTCCTGAACAATCTCCTCCCACAAAGGAATATTCCTTGGCTCCAAGAATGCCGACACCCTCTCAGGAGCCTTATCCCACTCATCATCAAGCTACCATCAAGGAGATTCTCCCACCACCTAGTGCGGATGACACTCAACACCACACATGGTTCATATCCTCATCCGTAGGAACCTTGATTCATGTCATTTGCTCATCATTTTTCGGTGTCGATATTGCTTCACCCATTGCGAAGGTTGCACCACCCACGACTATGCAGACCCATGTAGTCTGTGCATTTTCAACATCATTGGGTTCTATGGAAGTAAACACTTAATCATGTTCTTACTTTTCAACCAACACCACTAGGTGCCAATACTAACCTCATGACCTCTCGCAATCTCTAGCATCATTAGGCAATCTTTTTCATTTAGAAAAATTCTAGAGGCCATAACAAAACTAGAATTCCCTTGGGATTCCATGCATAATTTCTCTTTATTTTTACCAGAAAAAGAATTCTCACCCACTAAAGCACCATGCTACAATGTTTGCTCAGTAGAGACAAGGACTTCTTACAGCCATGATAGATAGATGGTTCACGAATCCCATCCTTGCGCCAAACGCATTTGAGGAAGGGGACATGTCTAATATATCACCTAAAGTTAAGGTAGATATATCCACCAAGCCTGGTATATTTGAAGAAATTGTGTTGGGGGAAGCTTGTTCTCTTGAAGAAGTGGCCTCTTACAAATCCCTATTTCAAGAATATAAGGACATATTTGCATGGTCTTATTCTGAAATACCAAGCATTAGTCCTACAATCGTGGAGCACCACATTGACAAATGGCTTGATTCTTACCCTATTAGGCAAATGCAACGTCAACTCCACCCTTCCAAGGCATAAGTGATTAGACAGGAAATTGAAAACTCCACAAAGCTGGTTTCATCTACCCCATTGCTTACACATATTGGGTTTATAACCTTGTACTTGTCATGAAAAAATAGGGTACCATTCGAGTTTTTACTGACTTTAAAGATATGAACAAATCATGTCCCAAAGATAATACAACTTTCATTAATCAATTAATCAATGCTTGTGCCAGAAACAAAGCCCTATCCTTTATGGATGGCTTCTCAGGGTAAAACCAAATTCAGATACGACACACATATCAATACAAAACAACCTTTACTACTCCATGGGGCACGTTCGCCTATCATTTCATGCCTTTTGGCCTTAAAAATGTTGGCACCACCTTCTAGCGGGCCATGAATTATATCTTCCATGACTTGGCTCATCTAATACTAGCCTATTTAGAAGACCTCATGGTATGATCCAAAAAGTGCTCAGACCATCTAGAAGATCTCCGCCTAGTTTTTCAAAGGTGTTAGCAATATAACCTTCGCTTGAACCCTCTCAAGTGCATCTTCTCCATCAACTCAGGACAACTATTGGGATTCATTGTTTCCCATAAAGGTATTAGGGTGGACCCTTTGAAGGTACAAGCCATTCGAGAATCCACCTCCAAAAATATTAAAGAAATTGCAAAGATTGCAAGGTAAGGCCAATTTATTACATCGCTTTATCCCCGATTATGCAACTTGTGTGCACAATTTCTTGTGCCTTCTCAAATAGGACATCCCCTTCCACTAAGATGAAGAAGCCCATAAATAATTTAATGCCTTGAAAGACACCTTGTCACACCATTGATCATCCCTCCCAACCATACCAAAGACTATACCTTCTACCTATCATCCTCAGAGGTAGCCATTGCAGGGGTATTGGCCCAAGAAGGTAATGCTAATAGAAAACATGTCATCTATTACATAAGAAAAAAAACCCATCCAGGCCTGCTTAGCCCTTGTACACTTAGTGTATAAGCTTCAACATTACATCATCTTGCAGGCCACCACCATAATCACAAGCATTAACCCCATGAGATACTTGCTCACTCGTTGTGTGATGAACCTTAAGTATACCTTATGGATAGTCATTTTGCAATAGTTTGATTTACAATTTGCTTCCCCCAAAAGAAAAAAACCTCTTATCCTTACAAAATTCATTGTTGACCTCCCTTCGGATTCATAAGGGTCTCCTGTTAATGATGCTTTCCTCAATGAACATCTATTCGTCATATCCATAGGAAACCCTTGGTATGGTGATATCGTCCTCTTCCTCTGAACACAAAAGTTCAATCCAAACCTCTCACACGATGATCAACGAAGCATTTGCCACCAAGCCGCTCACTATCTCCTCATTGGAGATGCTTTATATTGTCACAAAGTGGACACCATATTACGTCGATGCCTTGCCATTGATGAAGCTGAACATGTCATAAATGACTGCCATAAAAGAGCTTGTGATGGCCACCTCTTAGGAATGGCCACTGGAAAAAATATTATGTGAGCTGGTTATTTTTGGCCTACTCTCTTCCGTGATTGTATTACTTCTATCAAGCGATGCCAACGTTATGCCCACAAAGCTAGAGCACCACTAGCTCCTTTGCATATGATAATTGCCGTAGGCCCCTTCTGCAAGTGGGGCATATAATTCATGACTTGCAACCTGTTAGTGTCGGTCTTGAGCCCTCCATCAGTGATCAAAAGCTCTTTGCATTATGCATAGGTAGGTGTCTCATCAGTATTAGTTTTGCATCCCGTTAGGCATGCCATAACACTGATGGAGGAGCTGGTCTTTGTTCCCTTCTTGGCTTTGCTGGATCATGTCATATCATTTGTGAGCTTGTGTCACACTTGTTTTATTGTTGTCTTGAAATCCCAAGTCTTAGGTCTAGGGTTTTGGTCAAAAATCACTGCAAGGTCATGAGTCAAAGGTCTAATAGTCCCCAGCAAGCCAGAAGGAGGTATGTAAATATGTTCCACTGATATTTTTTCATCAGGTACAGCTCATTTATACCTTGGATTTAAAAACCCTGTTTTTAAACCCAAGGTCATGTGAAATTTGCAAAAAATAAGGAAAATTTTCAAAATTCTTCAAAATGCCGGCAATAACCCTGGTTTCCTCACCAGAGTCCATCAAATAGTCAACCTGCAAAAAGAACGGAGTTAAAGCACTCAAAAGATTAAATTCAGGCAAAGTGAACTTAAAACAATGTTAAAGTGAACGTCAAAACATAAAACATTAGAAAGTGGGTTTGGTGATTTAATTTTTTCAAATTTGGGCCTATAAAGACTAAATTTCCTACTACATAGCCTCATTATGCATTTGCAAGCTTGCAAAAACAAGTGAGAAGTTAAGAAGGGCGACTTGCAGCAAATCGGGTTCATTTTCAGGGGGCGCGACCACTCAAACCAGGTGCGCGACCAGTTGGGCGGGGCGCGACCACTCAGAGCCATCTCTGCAGTGTGTTTTTCCAAGGGGCGCGACCACTCAGCAGGGGCGCGACCACTCAGAACAGGGGCGCGACCACTCGGCCTGTTTTGTCCAGAAACCCTCCAAATCGATCAAATCGCCCTCCTAAGTGCCAAATCGATCGAGGTAGGCTCTAAATTCATGAAGGATGCTAATGAATGATGAAATAATGATGTGTCTAATGGTTTTATCATTTAAGATGGCAATAGAATGGATTAATTTGGCTATTGCTAATGTAGGCATTATGCTAGGGTTATGTGTTTTTTCAAGGTTTTAAGTCCCTCTTTTTCCCTCCTTGTTCCCTATGAAATTCAATTCACAAAGGTTGTAATACATCTATCTCTTATTTCATTTGCACTAAATATTAAATTCCCATCCCAAATTCCTAAAACCCTATCCCTTCCCAAATCCCTTTACAAAACCCTAATGCTTCTACCCAAACCCTAATACCCTCCCCACAACAAGCAAATTAAATGAACCAACAGCCAGGAAAACAAAAGAATAACAAAAAATATAAAAATGTTATGTAAAAAGAAAAAGAGCAATAATATGCCAAAGTGACCAAATATGAACAAAAGAGATATTGCTGTGTATAGTCATTGAAAAAAAGAAGGCATGCTGCTGTTGTATATCCATAGAAAAAACAAGAAAGATGCAACTGTGTATATTTATAAAATGGACATATTGCTGTAGTTATTGTCTGCAAAAGAATATTGCTGTGTCTCCCCAAAACCAAGCCCTGTTTTCCTCTTTACCCTTCCCTAAAATCTTGTTTCCCTTATGACAAGAAGAAGTCTTATTCCCCTATGATTAAATCCTAATAAAGTATTTCGTTGCAAATGATTTCCTAATGATGGAAGATGAGATGATGTGTTTAACATTTTGTGAATTATCCCTAAAAATCCATGTTTTTATATATTTT